>PJEM01004310.1:142138-157725 GCA_004023845.1 Helogale parvula | reverse complement strand
CCCTCCCCATGGTCCCATTAGGTTTCTCCTGTTAGACCTATGAGTGCAAACATACGGTATCTGTCCTTCTCTGCCTGACTTATTTCACTTAGCATGACACCCTCAGGTCCATCCGCGTTGCTACAAATGGCCAGATTTCATTCTTTCTCATTGCCATGTAGTACTCCATTGTGTATATATATATCACATCTTCTTGATCCATTCATCTGTTGATGGACATTTAGGCTCTTTCCATGTTTTGGCTATGGTAGAAAGTGCCGCTATGAACATTGGGGTACATGTGCTCCTATGCATCAGCACTCCTGTATCCCTTGGGTAGATCCACAACAGTGCTATTGCTGGGTCATAAGGGAGTTCTACGGATAGTTTTTTGAAGAACCTCCATACTGTTTTCCAGAGCGGCTGCACCAGTTTACCTTCCCACCAACAGTGGAGGAGGGGGCCCGTCTCTCCACATCCTCACCAGCATCTATAGTCTCTTGATTTGTTCATTTTAGCCACTCTGACTGGCGTGAGGTGGTATCTCAGTGTGGTTTTGATTTGTATTTCCCTGATGCTGAATGACGCTGAGCATCGTTTCATGTGTCTGTTGGCCATCTGGATGTCCTCTTTGGAGAAGTGTCCACTCAGGTCTTCTGCCCATTTCTTCAGTGGATTACTCATTTTTCGGGGGTGGAGTTTGGTGAGTTCCTTGTAAATTTTGGATACTAGCCCTTTATCCGATATGTCATTTGCAACTATCTTTTCCCATTCTGTCGGTTGCCTATTAGTTTTCTTGATTGTTTCCTTTGCAGTGGAGCACCTTTTCCTGTGTTTCATTCTTTCTTTCTAAACTCTTTTTAAAAGGCTATTTATTTATTTTGAGAGAGACAGAGACAGCATGAGTTGGGAGGGGCAGAGAGAGAGAGGGAGAAAGAGAGCATCCCAAGCAGCCTCCACCCTGTCAGCACAGAGCCTGACATGTTTCTGGAACTCACAAAACTGTGAGATTGTGACATGGGCTGAAACCAAGAGTTGGATGCTACGCCAACTGAGCAGCCCAGACACCTCTCATATGCTTCTTTCTGATCTGTTTATCTTTGGTGAAATGTCTGTTGTGGTCCTTGGATCCTTTTCTATTTTTTATTTGTTTTTTTAATGTTTATTTATTTTTGAGAGAGTAAGAGTGAGAGGGGCCGAAAGAAAGAGAGGGAGACACAGAATCTGAATCAGGTTCCAGGCTCCAAGCTGTCAGCATAGAGCCTGATGCCCAGCTCGAACTCATGAACCATGAGACCATGCATGACCTGAGCCAAAGTCGGACTCTGAACTAACTGAGCCACCCAGGAGCCCCTTTTGGATCCTTTTTCAATCAGGTTGCTTGCTTTCTTATTGTTGAGTTTTAAAAGTTTTTTGTATATATTGGACCACTCCCCTGTATCAGAGGTGTCTTTTGCAAGTCTATTCTCCCACGCTGTGATTGTCTAATTCTTTTGATGTTGTCTTTCACAGAGCAGAAGTTGTTAGTTTAATGAAATCAGCTTATGTAGTCTGTGGATCACATCTTTGGCATTGCATCTAAAAAGTCATCACCATACTCAAGGTCATGCAGGCTTTCTCCTGTTATCTTTCAGGAATGTCATAGTCTTGTGTGGGGGGGGTGTGTTTTTAAAGTTTTTAACATTTATTTGAGAGAGAGAGAGAGAGAGAGACAGAGCATGATCAGGGGAGGGGTAGAGAGAGAGGGAGACACAGAATCTGAAGCAGGTTCCACGCTCTGAGTTAGCTGTCAGCACAGAGTCTGATGTGGGGCTCAAACCCACAAACCGTGAGATCATGACCTGAGCCAAAGTTGGAGGCTTAACCAGCTGAGCTGCCCAGGCCCCCTAAATCTTGTGTTTTATATTTAAGCCTATGGCCCATTTTGAGTTAATTTTTGTGAAGTATGTAAAGCCTGTGTCTAGATTCATTTTTTTAAATGTTTTCTTATTATTTATTTTGAGAGAGAGGGAGAGAGAGAATTCCAACTAGGCTCCCCACTATCAGCACACAGCCCAACGCGGGACTCGGACTCACAAACCATTGAGATTGTGACTTGACCTGAGATCAAGAGTCGGCCGCTTAACAACTGAGCCCCCCAGGCGCCCTGAGCTACATTTTATCACACGTGAATGTCTAGTTATTCCAGCACTGTTTGTTGAAGAGGCTTGTCTAGCCTTTCATTCTCTGCAAGTGTCCAGTGTTTGGCCCATAGTAGGTGCTCAATAAACACTGGTTGAATGGATGAATGGAAAGAGGGTCCCAAGCCAAGATTTATAAGAATAACATCAGAAAGCCTGAAGTCCAAAGTCAACAGTTGTAGATCCCACCAAAGACTGCGTTCTTAAACCTCCTATCAGGTGAGAAGCCAAGCTGGGATGGATGGACAAGCCCGCGCAGGGTAAGGTGTGAGGCAGGGAGGCGGACCAAAGGCAGCGCTCTCCACCCGGGCTTCTGTTTCAGCCCCTTCAGTCAGGGACAGGTGCTTTGGATGGGGCAGGCAGATACTGGGGTGTCCTAGCCTCTTCCCGTGCCTCTGGTTCAGCTGTCCCTGCCTCTACATGGAGGAAGGGCGCGATGACAAAGTACATGCCACATCAGACTCAGCTCTGACCTTTCCTGGCAAGGTCACTAGGGTGGCAGACGTGACAAACATCGACCCAGAGGGCCGAGCTTTGCAGACGAGGGTGCGCATCTGTTGCGTGACCTTTGGGAGCTGGAGGATGAAGGGAAGCTCCCCCGAAAGCGATGTGGCCCGTAGAGAAAAACCGAGAGAGGAAAGTGTCAAAGAAGAGACAGGTGACATTTCTTCCTTTCTGTCCAGTCCCTGTCCCCAAGGTGCGTGGGGGCCAGGACCCGGCGGAGTGGGGAGTGACTAGGGAAGGTCCCGGGACCTGCTTACCTTGGGAGATCGTGGGGGCAAATTGCCTCTTGCAGGGAGCAGAAACAGCATTCTGAACATCACGTGACTGTAACCTTGAACATGGGTTAAACACTGATTACCTGGAGACCCAGAGCTGGCCGGCCACGACCGTGACCCACAAACAGGCAGTTTGATCCAGAGAGAATTTGGCCACGTGGCATGAAGTTTTGTCTTTGTTTTCATTATTGTTTTTTCACTTAAAACACTTTTTAAAAATTATTTATCTCCTTAAATATTAAGATGTGTTCGTGTGGGACGTCTGGGGGGTTCCGTTGGTTGAGGGTCCGACTTCGGCTCAGGTCATGATCTCATGGCTCGTGAATTCGAGCCCCGAGTCGGTCTCTGTGCTGATAGCTCAGAGCCTGCTTCAGATCCTCTGTCCAGCTCCCACCCCAACCCTTCCCTGCCCTCTCTCTTTCTCTCAAAAATAAATAAACATTAACAAAAAAGAAATGTTCACATGAAAATCTAGATTTCTAGCTACTTTTGAAATTGGGGGTGGCAAGAGGCAGGGCGTCTCTCTGCAAGTGTGTTAAGGATGGCCAGGGCGGACCCCAGAAGTGGGACCAGCCCGTCTCCTGGGCCTTCCCCAGTCCTGCCTCCGATAGGCAGAACGACGTGGATGTCTCTTCTACCTTCCCAAACTGCCCCCTGTACTTGTAGGCGGTCCTGAGCCTGGAGATAGGTGCAAACCACAGAATAGAGGCACTTGGACGAGAGCTGGGGAGGGACAGGTCAAGGGCAGCCCCGGGTGCCCCTGCCCCGCTGTGCCGGCGGCCGTCCACAGCAGTCTTCCGCGCCGAGGGCAGCCTGAACCTGCACACCGGGGCGCGCAGGCTTCCCGGGAACTGCACTCACGGCCGCTGAAGCGTCTGCGCAGGATTCCCGCTCTTGAAGGGGCCGCGCCGCACGCGATGCCCTTCCTCCGCTGTGCTGTTGCAGGACCAAGTTGAGAACTGCTGTTCTGGTCCTTTCCAGGGACCACCGGGAAAGCCGGGTCCCTTTGAAGGAGAGGAACCGAGCAGACACCTTTCCAAGCCCGTGAAGCCGGAATGAGGGAGCAGGACACTCCCAGGACCCCAGCTGAATGTGGGCCGTGGACTGCGGACTGGCCTGGGGACGGCCCCCGGAGGGAGGTGGGGAGTAGAGTAGAGTTCCCGCATCGTCTTCCCTCCCCCGCTTCAGCAGCCAGGAGTGAGAACATCCGCAGATTGGGGGGCTGGGATCGTGCCACCAATGATCATTGTTAAATATTATTTCTTTTAATTTTTTTAATATTTATTCATTTTTTTGAGAGAGAGAGAGAGATCGAGAGAGCGAGCATGAGCAGGGGAGGGGCAGAGAGAGAGGGAGACACAGAATCGGAAGCATGCTCCAGGCTCTGAGCTGTCAGCACAGAGCCTGATAAAGGGCTTGAACTCACGGAGTGTGAGATCATGACCCGAGCCAAAGTTGGATGCTTAACCTACTGAGCCACCCAGGCGCCTCTTTCCTTTTACTAAATGTACATGCCCACCATCCTCTTAGAAAAATGACTGGCCGGCATGCCTGCGGCTCGCTGTTCCAGAATCCCCTGGGGCCCTGCCCCCAAGTCATAGGTCTTGCCCGGCAACTCTCTGTCTCATGTCCATCCACTTCTGTCCCATCCAGGCAGCCACCCTTCCCTGCCTGGACCATTGCAGGGGCACCTTTCCGTGATAGAGTGCTTGCAACCCTGCAGGGGGTCCCCCTTTGTTGTCCTTGTTGTCTGAACTCCTCAGTCCCCTCCCCTGCCAGCCCCCTGAGCCTCATCCCTGGCAAGTCCCTTTCCAGGACCTCCTGCCCCCATGCTGCCCCTCGGCCTCTGTCAGCTTCCAGTCCTGTCTCTCATCTTGGACTTGGCACGTGCTGCTCCCCCAGCCTAGAACCTCCCTGACTAATGAATTCCTGCTCCCCCAGGACTTGAGTGAGATGCCACCTCTTCCCAGAAGTCTTCCTTGGTTTCCCAAGTTCAGATTAGCCTCCCAGAGCCCGCTGCTCCCAAGTTCAGATTAGCCTCCCAGAGCCCGCTGCAGGGACTCATGTCATAAAGGTCTTGCTTACTTGCCTATTTCTCCCATTCGACTAGTGACTCTCTGAGGACAGGAGTTGTGTCTTCGTCATCTTTGTGTCCCAGGGCCTGCCACCGTGCTGGCCATATAGTGGGTCTACCCTCCCCAACGGGATAAACCCTGGGGCTGGACACCGGAGAAAAGGCCCTGTCTTGACCTCTCAAGAGCTGTGCGATCTTCATCGAGTTCCTTAACCCTTTTGGTTTCTTTATCTGCAAAATGGAGGGGCTCCTGTGCGGTTCCATCGGTTAAGCATCCGGCTTCGGCTCAGGTCATGATCTCATGGGTCGTGGGTTCAACCCCTGCGTCGGGCTCTGTGCTGACAGCTAGCCCAGAACCTGGAGCCTGCTTCAGATTCTGTACCTCCCTCTCTCTCTGACCCTCTCCTGCCTGTGCTATCTCTCTCTGTCTCTCAAAAATAAATTAAAAAAAAATTTTTTTAATGGAGAATGAAAATACTTAACCCTACAGGGTTTTCTTCAAGTATCCAAATGAGATAACCCAGCCTGGTGGCTGGCATATCGTAAGAGCTCAGGAAATGTCTGCACCTCAATTCACGAACAAATACACACAACAGACAGACAGGGAACAAACGAAGAGAAGAGAATAAGATAGAACAGGGTGTATTTAATGTCACATGTAATAAAGGCTACAATGAAAAATGAAGTTGCAACAAGACATGGCGGTGACCGTGAGGGCTTTTCAGATAGGGCATAAAGTAATAATAACTTACTATAAGTCAGACTTTCTCCACCTTGCCACTGCTGACACTTCGGAGCAGATGCCTCTTTGCCATGGGGCCTGTCCCATGCATTGGAGGGTAGTCAGCAGTACCCCTGGCCTCTGTCAGCAGGATGCTAGCTGTCCTCTTCTCCCTCTGATGTAACAAACTGTCTCCAGATGGTGCCAGATGTCCCCCGGTGGAGAAGTGCCATTATACAAAGGTCTGCTATTAAAGGGTGTAGCAGGCTGATTGGTGCCCCTCCCCCCAAATATGTCCACATCCTAATCCCTGGAATCTATGAATATTATCTGATAAAACAAAAGATGTCATTCAATTGTGGATCTTGAGAGGAGGTGCTTATTCTGGGTTATCCTGGTGGCCCCAAATGCCATCGACAAGCATCTCATAAGAGCAAGACAGAGGGAGATGAGACAGAGCCGCGCAGAAGAGAAGGCACTGGAGAGATGGAGACTGAGACTGGAAAGATGTGGCTGCAAATCAAGGAATGCCAAGGACCTCCCAGCTCCATGAGACAGGGAGGGGCAAGGGACAGACTTTGTTTTTATTTTGTTTTTTAATGTTTTTATTTACTTGAGAGAGAGAGAGAGAAAGAGAGAGAGACAGAGTATGAGCAGGGAGGGGCCGAGAGGGAGGGAAACAAGGAATCTGAACTAGGCTCCAGGCTCCCAGCCTTCAGCACAGAGCCCGACGTGGGGCTTGAACCCATGAACCTTGAGATCATGACCTGAGCAGGAGTCGGACACATGACGGACTGAGCCACCCGGGTGCCCTCAGGGCCTCTGGAGGGAGTGCGTCCCTACCAACATCTTGATGTCGGACTTCTGGCCTCCTGAGCTGTGAGAGCACACCCTTCTGCTGTCAGTCCCCTGACTGGGGGGACTTGGATAACAACAGAAATAAATACAGAAGATGTATGTCATCAGTGAGTGTGTCTCAACACCAAATGTTCTAATCCAAGGTTCAAACGGTCGCAGGGAGAATTTACGAAAGAGGTCGCTGGTGTTGGGTGAGGGTGGTCTCATTTGCAGGTCATACAAAGCTGGAAAAATTAGTAAAAACTCTGGGCAGTGGACTCCAGACACCAGAAGATGTGTCCACAGGGCACTGGACAGATCTGAATGTCAGGCCCTCTTCATGGGGCACTGCAGCCCCACGTGGAAAGGGCCAGGATGATGTGGATTAGCAGTAGCAGGACTAAAACAAAACAAAAAAAAAAATTGGGGATTTCATCAACAGATTCAGGATGAGTCAACATTGTTTGGGCCACCCGAGGCCACAGCCTAACAGTGGCAGCCATGGTGATGAGATTGTAGTGCTTTGTTTTCTTCTCCTACATTTCCAGAGTTCCTCTAATGTACTTCTAGGGCTTTGACTGTGACACAAGGGCAAACTGGGCATCACCTCTGCTCCAGGTTGGGTTCAGCAAGGCACTGGGTCCAATGGGTTCCACACTGAAACATCCAATGGGGAGCCATCAGGAGGAGGAAGGGCCTCGAAATCCTGCCCATGGGAGAGAAGAGACAACTGGTCAGTGTGCCCCTGTTGCTGAAGGTCTGCACAGCCGTCCCTCGGAGCAGGCTGACGTGTCTGGGGCAGTGCTTCAGAAAAGAGCTAGGAGTTCATGGCGATAGGTTTCAGCTCTGAGCACCGTAGCCCTTTCCTTAGAACCAGCCGTTTCCAAAGTCAAGTCCATGGACGCCCTGTGGGTCCCTGAGACCGCTTCTGGGATCTAGGAGGTCAAAACTATTTTCATACTAATATATTAAGACAACGTTCACCTTTTTACTGTCACAATATACCCGGTACAAAAGCCTCGATGGATATAACCACAGTGGCATGAAGTTGTCCTAGAAGCCACTGAATTCTTCAACCCCGTGCTCAGAGGACAAGCAGGAAAAGAATTACTAGCTTTACTTAAGAATGTCCTCAACAAAGCAGTTAAAATTATTAACCTCATCAAATCACAACCCTTGTGTGTACAGTATTTCCGTATTCTACGTGACGAGAGGAGGGTATATAAAGCCCTACGGCTGAATCCCACGGCACGACGGTCACTGTTGGGAAAAGATCTCATGTAATCCGATTTACCAGCTAGGTCGTTGGGATTTTTTTTTTCATGGAACACCATCTTTACTTGAAAATTATGGTTATTCAGACTGGAGAATTTGGCAGATAATTTTTTGAAACTGAGCAAAGGAAGCCTGTTCATTTCAAAGAAAACAAATGGCAGTGTTTGCTGCCAAGGATGAATTTGGAGCTCTCGCGTGACGTTTCGAATTTTAGAGAACCCTTATCTGCCACTGTGCCCCTGACAGCTTCCCAATACTTCAAGTTTTCTGATGAGATCAGAGATGATATTAATGAATGTGATTTTTTCATATTGTATAATGAAACATGTCAACATTTGGAAGACCTGCATAACTTCTGTGAACCAGCATGTTCCAGAACGATCGATGCATGTTATTGCACAGCCATGCATGCATGAAGGATCCATTCAAAGCACAAGATAGGTCAATGGATTTTAATTTAACAGTGGATTAAAGTTCATTAATACAATTTTAGATCCCATACTGCAGCTAACCTTTAGAAAATATCACTTGTCCGATTTTGTTACAGTATCAGAGAAGAATAGCTAAAATTATCTTTAAAAGGTAGAAAAGTACGCCTCCTTTTTCCAATGGCATATTAGGAGGCCAGATTTTTTTCCCCATATACTTCAACCAAAACAACACATTTCAACAGATTGAATGAGAAATTTGAGATGAGAATCCAAGCCTCTTCTAGAAAGCCAGACATTAGAGAGATTTTGCAGCTTGTGAAACCATGCCATACTTCCCCCACAATTTTTTGGTTTGGAATATATAGTAATTTTTCATTGAAACTATTATTTGCATTGATATGCAATGAACTCATTGTTGCTATTTTTAAATGAATTAAATGTTTAAAATTTGTCAGTTTAGGGGCACCTGGGTGGCTCAGTCAGTTAAGCATCCCACTTCAGCTCAGGTCATGATCTCGCAGTTTGTGGGTTCGAGCCCCGCATCGGGTTCTGTGCTGACAGCTAGCTCAGAGCCTGGAGCCTGCTTCGGATTCTGTGTCTCCCCTGCTTATTCTAGGTCTCTCTCTGTTTCTCAATAATAAATAAATGTTAAAAAATTTCTTTTAAGTTGTCAGTTTAATTTCCAATATGGTAAGTATAAATACATATGACCCATGTAAACAAAGGTTCTTTGGGTCTTTGATAATTTTTAAGAATATAAAGGAGGCTTGAAGGGGTGCCTGGGTGGATCAGTCAGTTACGTGTCTACTCGTGATTTTTGGTTCAGGTCATGATCTCATGGCTTGTGAGATCGAGCCCAGTGTTGGGCTCTGCACTGATAGCATGAGGCCTGCTTGGGATTCTCTTTCTCCCTCTTTATCTGCCCTTTTCTGCCTCTCTTTGTCAAATAAATAAATAAATAAATAAATAAATAAATATTTTAGAAAATTGGAGGAGGCTGGATGGCTCAGTCTGTTAAGCATCTGGTTCTTGATCTCAGCTCAGGTTATGATTTCATGATCCTGAGTTCAATCCCCTCACTGGGTTTCATGCTGGGCATGAAGCCCACTTAAAAAAAAAAAAAAGACTTTCAAGAAGGCTTGAGAACAACAAGGTTGAAAACCGTTGCCACCTGTGTCCTAAAAGGTGGGAGACACACCCCACAAAGATTCAGGTGGCTGCTTTATTGGGGAAGATTTTAGGTATTCAAAGGTCTGGGGGATGCTGGGACAATGTCTCTATGGTAAAGAGCAAGACTTTGTACCCTGCATCCCCTCCCACCAAGAATAGGGCACAATATGGGGCAGCTGGGGGGCTCAGTCAGTTAAGCGGCTGACTTCAGCTCAGGCCATGATCTCGCAGTCTGTGGGTTCAAACCCCGCATCGGGCCCTGTGCTGACAGCTCAGACCTGGAGCATGCTTTGGATTCTGTGTCTCCTTCTCTCTGCCCCTCCCCCGCTCCCACCTCTGTCTGTCTGTCTCTCTCAAAATAAATAAACATTAAAAAAAACATTTAAAAAGAATAGGGTACAACACACAGAGGACCTTTTTGGAATTTGGAGCACAGACCATCCTTGGCAATTCAGTTCCCACTCATTTGTCATGTGACATGAGGGGCTGCCAGCTCTGCGTGGGATCCAGAGCAAAAGGAGACTCTGTGGCAGTTCCGGGCAGTGGCGCAGGCCTCTGTGTCCCCCTAGCCGTGAGACCTGGACAGTTCAATCATGCCAGAAATGCCAAGATGGATAAGGATGCTGTGTGCAGTCTCCGGAAGGCTCTAAAGGGAGGAGAGACCTTGAAACACAGGCCACGAGAGTCCTGGAGAAAACAGGTCTGACTCCTGCAGCAGAGAGCCACTTGTCATCTGAAAATTGTCTCCTAGGGACGCCTGGCTGGCGCATTGGTTAAACACCCTACTCTTGACTTTATAGTCAGGTCATGCTCTCACAGTCCATGGGTTCAAGCCTTGTGTCGGGCTCTGCACTGACAGTGGGAAGCCTGCTTGGGGTCTCTCTCTCCCTCTCTCTCTCTGCCCCCTCTTCTCAAAATAAATAAGCTTAAAAAAAAAAAAAACAATCTCCCGCTGCGCTACCAGGCTCTGATAGAGACTTGTGTGTGATGATGGGTGACCAATGACTAGGCGACCTAAGTGCTGACCGTAGCCGGAGGTTGTAAGATCTAGAGGGAGGGCAACCGGGACTCACTGTACACAACAGCTTCAGGCCCAAAGAAGCCCGGAAGGTGCAAAGAGGTTCCAAGAACAGATGGCCCTGACCTCCGTGACGTCCATGTTTCTCTCTGAACTCATACCTCTAGCCTCCATGGAGCTGCCATTGATGGAAAAGAAAAAACTCAGGCTTGATTCACAAATGGGATGGCAGAGTAGGCAATTACTAAGTAGAAATGGAAATCTTCCTGGTGGGTGGAGATAGGAAGGTACCTTTGGTCATCCGTTGCCTGCGGAAGGGAAAGTGGTTGACGACATGGGTGTGTGTGAGCCCCTGGCTAGGCCTGTGGACAGGTCTGGGGGAGTGGACACCAGTGTGTTACGTGAATGCCCGGCACAGAAGGTCTACCCAAGGGAGGCTCCAACAATACGCTCATCATGGTGGGCGTGATGCCTTTTCCCGGGTTGGGGGTATTAGCCAACTTCTCTGCTTCTGTCCTTCAGCCGCTGCAGCACTGGCGCAATGGGGGCTGGGCCTGGGGCAGACTGTTCTGAGAACCATCTGGTAAGTCTGACATCCAGTACCACTCGCTACAATGGGGCCAACCCAATGGTGCGCCATTTTATTGACTTTCCTTCTTCTCCTTTGTCATCCCTTTGTGTTCCTCTCTGTTCCCTGGGAGCACCTTCCCTAATAACCCATCTGCAACCAAGGCTCTTCCGAGGGGGGGTCAGGCTAAGCCCCTATTTACAACAGTAACCCCTTGTTGGTGTTCCAAGTACCCCTGACTCAGCCCGACTTCTTTTCTCCACATAATTTACTTATTTGTTAGGTTTGTTGTCAACAGCATGACTCTCCCACTAAGAACAGCAGTGTTTGTCTGTTTCACTCAGTGCTGTGTCCCGTCTCAAGAACCCACGACATTTGTATTGAATGAGTGACCAAGTGATAAGGGCTAATATATGTACATTTGAGCACTGGACCAATAGACTGTGATACAGAACGCTGGGCCTCAGGAAAGGCGAGGACTGTCTGTGCCTGCTTCGGGGGTTGTTTCAGGACTCTGGAGACTGATGAGGGGGTCTGAGTTGAGCTGGGGCAGGACTGATCCAAGATTCACAGCCCCATGAAGCCAGCGCCTTGCTAGAAGAGATGCTGTGTTTCAGCCAAAGCATTCATGCTTAGACATCTCCCCCGGGCCCCCCCTACCCTCAATTCACGAAAAGGCTGACTGCCCAAGGCTAAGAGCCCAGGGTCTTGGGTTGGACAGAACTGAGTCAGGAGCCCAGCTCTACTCCACTGCTTAACTGCGGCTTCTTGAGAAAACCTCCTCCCTAACTTCAGTTTCTTGATCTGCGTGGGTGTGTTAAGGACAGTACCTCTTTCACGGTGCTGCTATGAGAATTGGGGGTGGGTGTGGGTCCCGCATAAAGCACTGGACACAAGACAATGAGCTCACTAAGTGCCTGTCAGCATGAGGCTTCCCCTCTGCGCCCCACGGCAGGGATGAAGTTTTAGGGTCTCTCTTCCTTCTGGCCAGAAAGGCAGACTTGCTTCCCTCAATAATGTTGCTTATTCCAGTTTGCTGGGCCAAGGTCAGGAGAGAGACCCAGTGTGGATGAAAGGTGCCTGAGCTCTCTACATGGTGGAGGGGCTAAAGGTGTCCCTGAAAATGGAGCTGAAAGGGTCTTGCTCCAGGGTGCCTGGCCTGCTCTGTCGGTAGAGCATATGACTCTTGATATCCGGGCCATACATTCAAGCCTCATGTTGTGCATGGAGTTTACTTAAAATAAATAAATAACTGAAATCTTAAAAAAAAAAAAAAAGGGTCTTGGCTCCAAGAGTTATAAATAAGAATGAGCTAATTGAGTTGGGTATCCAGCTGGGTTTATTTCCCAGCATTCTGTTCAGAGCTTCATGTCCGTGAAATATTCCCGAGGTCTGTCATATCAGTTCCCAGGGACGCTCCCACCGCGCTGTCCTGCCTCCACTTACCCCATGCGCTCTGCCAGGAAATCTGCCACCCTTCCGCTTGTCCTGCTTCTTTTATTTCACTTCTTTTCTTTTCCTTTCCTTTCCTGCCTCCTTATGGCTTTTCTATCAAGAGCTTCAACTCATTCCATTTTATTGTTCAGCCAGTTTAACACTGCAGGTTTAATTGAACAAAGTCAAAAGCTAGTTGATATTTTATGCTTCTGCCAAATAATAGACCTTTCCAACTCGGCTCGCTCCTTACTAATTCACGCCATTATCTTTCTCTACACATCTGCCAACACCTGTTATATTTTGTCCCTTTGCTACGAGCCATTCTGAAAGGTGTGAGGTGAGATCACATTGTGATTTTATTATTTATTTATTTTTATTTTAAGTTTTATTTTTTTATTTTTGAGGGAGGGCAAGTGGGGGAGGGACAGAGAGAGTGGGAGAGACTGCGGATCTGAAGCAGGCTCCACTCTGGCAACAGAGAGCCTGATGCGAAGCTTGAACTCACAAACTATGAGATCATAACCTGAGCTGAAGTTGGATGCTTAACAGACTGAGCCACCCAGCACCCCTATCCCACTGTGATTTTAATCTGTATTTCCCCGAGACTGGTGATGTTGGGTATCTTTTCATATGCCTGTTGTTCATTTGAATGTCTTCTTTGGAAAAATGTCTTTTCACATCCTCTGCCCGTTTTTTAATCAGAGGGTTTTTTTCTGTTATTGAGTTGTTTGAGTTCTTTACATATTTTGGATATTAACCCCTCATCAGATAGATATATGATCTACAAATCTATTCTCCATTCAATCTCCTTCTTGAAACATATTCAAAGTTGACTGTTATTTTCATAGCACTTGGAGATGGTATTCCATTGTCTCCTGGCTTTCATTGCTACCATGAAAAAGTTAGCCGTAAGTCTAGTTTATAGTTCATCTTTCTAGTGATTACCAATTTTGTTACCATAAGTCATTGGTGTAGATTGATTGTTTGATGTGTGTATGAAAACATTTTTATTCTTTTAAAATTATTTTTCCTCTTTGTTTTATTGAGAGAGATTTATTTTGATTTAACAGGTGGGGGTTGGAGAGAGCTTCTGGAATCGGAGGGCTACGTATTTCATCAATTCTGAACTCGAGCCATTCATCTTGTTCTGTCCTCTGTGTTAACTTCTTTTCTTAAAATATTTTTAATGTCTATTTCTGAGATAGAGAAAGAGTTAGAGCATGAGCAGGGGAGGAGCAGAGAGCACAGTATCCGAAGCAGGCTCCAGGGTCCAAGCTGTTACCACAGAGCCTGACGTGGGGCTCGAACTCACGAGCCGTGAGATCATCACTTGAGCCAAAATCGGATGCTCAACCAAGCCACCCAGGCACCCCTGCATTCTTAACTTCTGTTTCACAATTTCCTTTTCTGTCTCTCTGGGAGGCATTCTCGGTAAGTTTTTCAGGTCTACTGTCCGGCTCACTCATCCTCCCTTCAGCTGCGTTAATCTGCCAGTTAATCTGTCCATTGCATTGCTAGTTTTGAGGATTATATTTTACATTTATAGAAGTTTTTATTTTTTCTTTCCAAATCTTCCTGTTCACTTAGTGCCTTATCTGTAGTCTCTTGTTCCTTCTCTGTAGCCTCAATTATCAACTTTTTTTTCTTTAAGTATATGAAACATCCCAGTTTGATATTATGTATGCCATCATTGCAGTAGCTAAAGCGTTTGAAGATGTGAGTCTACTGCTTCCTGCTTCGTGCAATTCTTACTTAAACGGCCTTATTGTGATGGTTACTTTTAGGTGTCAATTTGACTGGTCCATAGGGTGCCCAGATCTCTGGCTGAACATTATTCTGGGAGTGTTTGTGAGGGTGTTTCTAGATGAGATTGGCATTTGAATCAGTAGGCTGAGTAAACCAGACTGCCCGCCCCCCCTTGTGGGTGGGCTTTATTCAGGGAAGGCCCAAATAGAACAAGAAGGAATGAGGGAACTGTCTCTCTCTGTCTGTCTTCAGATTAGAATGCCAGTCTTTTCCGGCCTTTCAGTTCAGGCTCCAACTGGAACTCACACCGGCTCTCCTGGGTCTTGGGCCTTTGGACTTGGACTGGGATGGTACCACCAGCACTCCCAAATCTCCAGTTTTCCAGCTGAGATCTTGGAACCTAATTTCCAAAATCACTTGAGACAATTCCTTATAATAAATTTCATACAAATTCCACTGATTCTGTGTCTCTGGAGAACCATGACTCATACACTTGTGTCCTATGTTTTATGACTTCTTCCCTTTCCTTCTCTTCCCTCCCCTCCCCTTTTCCTCCCCTCCCCTCCTCTTCCCTCCATTTCCTTCCCTCCCCTTCCCTTCCTTTCTCTCTTCGACCCCATTGCAGGCAGCCCTGTGGTTCGCAGCATTCAGAGTTAGCATTTCTTTTTCTCCCACTCAGAAGTCAGTGCTGAGCCAAGCACATCCTACATCGAAGCCCTTTGCGAGGTTTCTCTTTCCTGATTCCTCCACATGTTGTTTTTTGTTGTTTGGCTTTAGGTACGAGATTTCTGACTTTGCTTTTCATTTGCTCAGGCCCTGGGTTTTGTCCCCTTAACCTGAAGTTCTTGGCCACCTGGGATCAGCAGGTACCTCAGGGCACCCTCCGCTCCTGCTGTCAGTCATGTCTTTGGATTCGTGCTCTCTTGTCGCGCCGGTCTCTGATGGTTTCCTTACTTTCTCGCCACCTCCTCTTTGCATTTCTCAAGATGTTTAAGAGTAGTTCTTGTATCAGGAGAACTTTCAGCACATGCTGCTTACCGTATTGTCAGGAATGGAAGTCTAGCCTCTTCTGCAGCCCATTCGGATGTGCCTCTCTCAGGACACTGCTCATCAGCAGGAGACATGTCCTCAGGTTCATCTTACTCTGGCCTGTGGTTCGGTCCCCTGGGTTTTTTTTTTTTTTTAATATAACACTATTTATTTTTTTAACATATGCAATTATTTTCCATCATTTACAATACAGTAGTTACAATGACACTCCAAACAGAAAAGCAAAGTAAAAAATCAAAACCCCCACTTCTATTTCATGTAATTAGACTTATACAGAAATTAACAGGTTAAGTACCAACTAGTTAATCACCTAATTTCACAG
>PJEM01004310.1:91854-142038 GCA_004023845.1 Helogale parvula | reverse complement strand
ACTTAAATGTCCCCTGGGTTTGGGAACTCCATCCTCCCTGAAAGCAGGGCTATGCTCTTCTGTGTTCACCTTCCACAGAGTTCCCCACGTCAGTCTCCCTAAGTGTCCATTAGAGGGAAGTGAACCCAGGATGTGGAGGCCCCCATACCCTGCCTGTGCTGCCAGGGACCCTCCACAAGAGGGCAGGCTCGGCTGGTGCCAGAGCCCCGTCCACCCGCGGAGGGGTCTGGCTCCCTGTGACTCTCATACCTGCAACATCAGATGCCCCCGTGGACCAGGACCCAGTGGAGAAATCCTCCCCATTCCACAGACGGGAAAATGAAGTCAGGCCTGGAGGAGGGAAGTGTCAAGCCAGGGCAGGTACTTCTGAGATGAGGTCATATGGGAAAGGGCCAGGACAAGACCAGTCTCCTGGACTCAATTTCTTCAAGAAATTGCTTATACAGCCAAATTGAATGACCTATTCCTTCCTTCACTCAACATGTATTTGGTACCTACAGTATGCCCCGCGAGGAGGGCAGTGTAGATTAAACACATTAGGTCCCTGCTTCCTTCCTACTGCATTCACCACAGACCAACTGAAGAGCTCAGCACTTCCCAACGGCCCGGCCCTTTGCCCCTGCTGTTCCCTCCCGCCCTTCCAGGTGCCGCCCACCATCTCCGCCTGGTGAAATCCTGCTCATCCTTCCTGGACTGACTCCCACGGAGGCGTGAGCACCCAGCCCCGTGCCCGCAGGTGGGGGGCACTGGGGTCTCCTGGGCCACCTCGGGGGACAGCTCCAGCCTGGGAGGACATGGGGGACACACCATCTCTCAGACCCTTCTCCATTTACAACTTGCTGAAGGGAATCTGGGGCTTTCTCCTCTCCATCGTGCGGGACCACACCCTCCTCCTGACCAGACCAGCCACAAACACACCCAAGGACAAGGTAAAGGTCAGGATTTTATCCCAGAAGAGCTGGATCCCGTGGACTGGGACAGGAGGTGGGTCATGCGTTCACTCTTCCCACCTGTATTGACTGATCATCTACTATGTCTCAGGTCTCCAAAAGGGAAGCATGTCCCCACTTCTCCTTCCTTTGGGAGACACTTGGAGGAAGTGTGTGTGTGTGTGTGTGTGTGTGCCCCACTCTACAACTTCTGGGGTTCAGCAGACCTGGGTGGGCTCGCAGGCAGCTGGGCTCTCCCCCTCACACCCCTGTGACACCAGCCTGGCTTCCTGGAGACCAAAACCACAAGTAGCGAGCACAGAGGCGTGAGAGACACACTCACAGGCTGGCTTGGTCGCATGCGTGCAAAGGAGCGCTCCCTCTTGCAGAGAGAAAGTTCGAAACGGAGCAGCCAAGGTCCGAGCACGCGGGTGTGAGGGGCACACTCAGCCACATCTACCTCCTAGCCCCGGGATGGCGTTTCCCGCTCACAGACACGCGTAGCAGTCAGAGATGGCGCCGGACATGTGGCTCTTCGCTGCCATCCTTGGATTGCTGACGGCAGCCGTCTCAGGTAGGGCCCCTTTTCCACCTCCTGCTGCTCAGGCTGGCAGACCTGGGTCCTGGCCTCTCGCTTGGTCCCCTTTCTGGTCATTTTCTCACCTTTCTAGAGCCTTTTAGCCAAGACTATAGCAGGGAGACCCCAGCCGTGGCTACAGCAGCTGGGACCTGGAGAGGGTCCAGGACCTTCCACCCCCGGGGGCAGGGGGGCTGGACTGGGCCTGGACAGTGCTAGAAGACTCAGCATGCACGTGTGATGTCTTGAGAGTGGGGTTCCAGGGTCTGAGGCGGGAGATGCCTCCCACTCTAAGTTTGGGACCTCCCCCATCCCTATTTCTTGGCAACCTCTGGAAGGAGCGGTCTGCCTTCCAGAAAGTAGACCCATCGTTCATTGTATTCTCAACCCCAAAGCTGAGGCTCTGGGCACATCAGGCTTGTACGATAGGCTGTAGAACAGCACAGAGACAGGATCTGGGGAAGCCAACGAGAATTGAGGACAGCCTTGCATGCAGCCAGTAAGGGGTAGTTTCGGGCACAGGCAATTCGGAGAGCTCTTGAGGGCCCCCTCCTCCCCCATTTGGAGCTCCCCCTGGGCACCAAGGCACTTAGCGACCTGGGCCGGGGCATCAGGTTTGGGGGCTGGCTGTGTTCATCAGACGCTGTTGGCCTCTGCTAAGTGCGGGGTCCAAGCCGGCAGGAGCTGGGCAGGGGCCCAGAGGTGTGACAGATCCTACTCCTGGTGGGACCCTTCGGGGATGGGGAGACTCATGGAAACAGAATTCTGGACCAGGCAGTCTGGGGTCACCTGGTAGTGAAGACACCAAGGGCTTTCACTTTGAATTGAGAAGGACATCCAGCAAGACTCCGTCAGGAGGGCCTCCCGAGTCCAAGCCGACTAGGAGAGCTGAAAAGTGGGGGATTATTTGGGGTGGGAGACAACTAGGGACAACTCTTCTCTCTGCCTCCATCTAGAGGCATGTGTTCCTGAGCTCACTCCGGGGAAAGCCGTTTAGCTGGAATGTGTGCACCTCCAGCCCCCCGGTGGGGCAGCTTGGCCTCCCACGATCTGCCAGGAGCACCCGGAGCTCAGCCGCCTTCTGCGCCTGAGCTAAGACAGACAGATGGTCAGAGCAGGGGCCCCTCCTTCCCCACCTCCATCGCTTTTCCAGGGGTCCAGCCACCGGCCTCAGCTCAGAACCAAGTCTGGGAAGGAGAGGGCTGCTGGCTGGCCCCCGGCCCCCCGGGGAACTGGCTTCAGTGGTGCCTAGAAACAAGGGGAACGCAGGGCCCGGGCAGAGCTCAGGAGGGTGAAAACAGAGGGGCTCCTGGAGCCAAGGTCTCTACACCCCAGTCCTTTTTGTCCCCTCCTGACACTCCTGTCGGGCTCACCCCACTCCTAGTACACATATTTACTTCGTATTTCTAAAACCTCATTTATAGTCAATGGACTCACTTGTTACTAAGTCAAGTTTAGTCTTGAAAAGAAACTTTATGTCACCAATGTAAGTGGAAAACCGACATCATGTGGCATAAATAAAAGATGAAGGTAAGCATAAAAATAAATGGGGGTGGAAACCAATTTCTATTACGTGCTAGCAAAAGGCTAAAAGAAAGCAAAGGCCCTTGAGCTTGAAGCTGACTCCTGTCCCCTCCGTTAAAGGGGAGACGGGGGTGGTGACGAAGATACTCTAGCTCAAATTGTTTTTTTCTCTTGATTTTTCAGGGGGGCCGATAGCACTTGAAGCAGGGGATAGTTTCTCTGCTGTGTGATTTAATGGCACTAAATGCTCCTTCCTTGAAGCATCCTAAGGGTCCCCAGAGGTGTATGTCCACCTGCTGAGAAATATGGCCTGGCGGGAAGGCCACGCAGGCTGAGGGAAATGGTGTCCCCAGGGAGGGGAAGGCCAGAGTGAGTTGATGTAGAGAGGCACTCCCCGAGCCTGCCAGAAAGTTCTTCCCCCCCCATCCAGGTCCAGCGGGCCCAAACCCCAGCAGAGCTGAACCCTAGGAGGGTGAGATGGATCCCAGATCTGCCTGTGGGGCTCTTCTTGGCAAAATCAGTATGTCAGGCAGGTCAGATTTGGGGAAAGGAAATGAGGGCATCCAAGGAGAGAAGGAAAAAGAAAGGAAGGGAAACAACAGAGAAGAGGGGAGAAAGGATCTTGGGAGAATGAGGCCCAAGAACTCCAGGGCCTTCACTCTGGCCGCTGCGTGGAGGCCTGGAGGGGTTAACGGGCCGCGCCGGGGGCCGCGGGCGGCTGGAGGCTGGCCCTCCTGGGCTCTGGCAGACCCAGCCTTGGCTCTTCCGTGCTCGGCAAGGCCTCCCCTGTCCTGCTGTCCCCTGCAGTCCCAGCCCCAGCCTCCATCCTGGGCCTCACGCAGCCATTTCTCTGGCCAGGCTGGCCTGGGTTCTGGGCCTTTCTCTCCTCAGGTCTGGGTATGTGCTGTTCAATGGCCAGGGCAGGGACCATGCTCTCCGGTCCTGCTGGTGCTCCCTGGAGGCCTGGGTCCAGGACCAGAGTGTCCACCTACCCTCCAGTTTTGTGCCTCAGTTTCCCAGTCAACTGGGGACAAAGAGGGAGAAAGAATGGACTTGAGACCTTCGTACTGGGGAAGATTAGGCGGGATCGGGAGACCCTGGTATCGCCTGGGCCCTGTCTCCAGTTCACCCTGTGTTCTTCTCTGATCCGGACGTGGGTTTCTTCGCCGGGGAAATGGGGTGCTTTGGGCAGAAAATCCCCCAGGGCTCGGTCAGACCTGACACTCTGCGCACAGAGCGGTAACATAGATCCAGCCTTTCCCCCATGGGCCGTGCCAGGTCGGTGACACAATTCTATCTGGACGGTGGTGGGTGAGGTACTAGAGGCCTTGTGTTGTGCATAAAAAGGCCGCTTGTGGTTACTTTGTTAAAAAAAAAAAAAGTTTCTTAAATGAACAAATATTTTATAATCGATTTTTTTCCCTTCACTTATAAATTTAATATACAAAAATCGCTGTATGTAAAAGTCCGGTAATCTTCAACAATGACTCTCAGGGAGCCTTTGATGAATATTTCATCAAATCAGGTTGAACGGAGTAAGCGCCTTAAATAATAAATAGCACTCACAAAGGAGCTAATTAAATTCCCTTAGATCTGTAATGTCCAAAACAGCGGTCGGCAGATGATGCATTTGAAAGTTGGTAGCCTGAGTTGAGAAGGTTGGAAAGGTCACATACACAGCGGACTCTGAAGACGAGTTCAAAAAAAAGAACATAAAATATCTCATTAATAACTTCTGTGTGAATTGTGTGTTGAAATGATAATTTTCTGGAGATGTTAGATTAAGTAAATTTCATTATTACAATTAAGTTGATCTATTCCTTCTTAACTCTTAAATAATGTAGCTACTAGGACATTTTAAATGACTTTTGCAGCTTGCATGGTTTATGTGGATTATATCGGCAGTGTAGGGCACTGCCTTGCCTGATCTAAACTGCATTTACACATTTAATGAACTTGATTCTCTTATAAATGCTTCAAACACCCCTAAGGAGCCCAACTTTTCCAAGGGTTTCAGAGAATACTTACAGATCTAAAACACTAAGTTTTAAACAAAGTGAGTTTTAAATTCCCTGAAATATGCTCATAATGTGTACAGACGTCACCAAATTCTCTTCAAGCTTTAACTTAAAATTTCAACAGAAGTCAATTACTCAGTCACACACACACGAGACATGCTCGGGGCCACGGTGTCCTTAAACATCGCAGATAATAGGACTTTGTGTAGCGACACGCAGAAATGGATCCAACCGAAACTTAACATAAATGCACAGTTACTCTGGGTATCCATTTCTTTCCATCATCTTTGTTTTTAAAATTCTAATCTTGGGCTTCAAAGCCACTTACCAAGGAGAAGAGGATTGTCCCACAGGAGATAATGTGGATTATCCCCAGGAGACTGGAGGGTCTGTCTTAGTGAATCGAGATGAGGTCAGCTTTTCTATTGTTTTGCCAAAATAGAAGCGAAGATTCTCATGTGCAGCGATGGGTGCTCAGTGAGCTTTCGGAGAGCCTATGCCCTCCCCTTGGGCCGGTCCCTGGACCCATGACCTCTGGACCCAACTTCCATAAACCTAATTCTCTCCGTGTCCCTGATCGGATTTAACCCAATCCACTTGAGTGGATTAAATCAAACAAACGTGTTCGCAATTCTATTCTTCTTTCTCTTTTTCTTCTTCCCCCTGCCCCCACCTCGTTCTTCCCAGCTGGCAAGACTGCAACAGACAGATATATAAATAATACATGACCGGCATCTGTGCATTTCTCCTGGCGTAGTCTGCCTCTCTGGTCACAGGTCAATGGCTGGTGGGGACGTTGGCATGGCCGTCACCATAGTGGTGATGTGGGATGAGGCAGCTCCCAGGGCAACACGGCTTGTTACAGATGCATCTAGAAGGAGATAGAAACATCGTCCACAGACTCCCTCACTCTGCATCTATGGAGGCCTGCTCTGAGTCAGCCTCATTTTCTGCTAGGGAAGCCCAGGAATTCCACTGGGCCCCCAGCTGTTGGATTCCAAGGCTGAAGAATTAGCTCTATTCTTCAGGGGACCGGGAACAGATTAAGCAGGTGGCCCCAACCGAGGCTGTGGGACAGGGGCCTAGAGGAAAAGGCTGGGCCAGGTCGATGCCTGGGAAACCGCCAACCAGCACCCAGGCCAATGCAGACCCTGACAGGGGCTGGAATCCCCAGGCCCGTCTCCTCTCTACTCGCAGTGTCCTCCAGACTCCCCATCCCACCCCGGCGCTGCCTCCCATCCCCCACCCCCAGGGTCAGGGCTACGGAAGTTACCCAGAGCTGCCGTACTTCCTGGGGGCCCTCATTCCTGTCCCTTCCCCAGGGTTTTGGAAAGTGCCGATTAACTGACAATTTACTTAATATTTTAAGTTGATGTTTTATTTTTATTTTCTTTTAACATTTTGGTAATGTTTATTATTGAGGGAGACAAAGCACAGCAGGGAGGGGCAGGGAGAAAGGGAGACAGAGAATCCAAAGCGGGCTCAGTGCTGACAGCAGAGAGCCTGACGCAGGGCTGGAACTCAGGAACTGCGAGATCATTTCCTGAGCCGCAGTCGGATGCTTAACTGACTGAGTCACACCAGGTGCCCCTAAATTGATATTTTAAAGTGTAAATACTTTCATTTTGAGAAAAAAAGTTTGTGCTGCCCCCTTAAAGATAAAGCCATTATAAATCATCTTAATGGTGGCCATGATGAAAATAAACATCATGGAAACAAAATGTCACTAAATTCTACAAATGTGTGCTGCTTTCCTTTAGCTCAAACGAGGGAGTCTCTAGATGTCAGAGAGGCATTAAGGACCAGCACCTGGGAGATTTTCTGCTCCAGGTAGTCAGAAAGGCTGAAAGAGAAATTCAAGAAAGAGGGCATAACTTTCTTCGTGTTATTTAATGCCATGTCAGTGATTATGTAAATCATTTCTCAAACCTTTGGCTATGGCCTCGCCCTGGTCCAGAGAAATGACGATAGTGGTGGGCAATTTGTTCTCCTTACGGGACAGAGCCTGAGAAAGTCTTCTGCTCACCTTCCTGGGGGACACCCTGGACACGGGGGGCCCATATCAGGCTGCCCCCCAAGGCCCCAGGACAGCCCCTAGATTCCTGGTGAGCCTTGAAGGGGAGAATGGCGCCCAGATTCACATCCCCCAATTTAGCTCTGGGAACGAGCCCCTGCAGTGTGGGGAGAAGGAGCCAGGAGGAGGGGTGAGTGGAGGGGGGAGCTTCAGAGCTCATTCTGGCAGGCCCATTCCATCCTCTGGCCTTGTTTCTCCATCAGAAAAGTGGGCACAATCAACCCTAAAAACCCAGCCTAAAAATCCTTGTACTCGGTGGCCTGACTGTTTGTGGAGCCGGGCAGCCAAGATCCGGCCGTTAGAAACCAGCGGGAGGATGGGCAGGACATGTGACCCCAGCCACCACCCATCCACCATGTGGAATCATGGACCCTGGTCGGAGGCCGACGTGGCTCTCAGCCCCAGCTCTGGGTGACCGGGTTGTTTCTTAGCTTCTGGGTGCCTGCGTGCTACAAATAACACCCACCTCCCCACATTCTGCAATTTAGATAATGCATCGGAAAATGCCTGAACGTAGTAGCGCTTACAACTGTGAGTTATAAATGTCGGACGGTGCGGAGAAGGGGCTTGTAAATGCGAGTGCAGGATTTCGCGGTTAACACGCTGTTTGCACAATGAGCTCGTCCACCCACATGACAAGCCCAGCCTATAGATGAGGAAGCAGAGTTTACCGAGGCCGAGAGACTGGTCCAAAGTCTGTAGCTAGTAAGTGACAGGACTTGAGTTTAGGGGTCCAGACTAGCAATTCTGGCTCTTTCCCAGGGAAGAATGGCCCGGTTTGCCTCCTGGTGGGCTGCCCTTGGGGCTCCTTGCAAATATGTGGTTCTCGCCCCAGGTACCCACGCTGCCCCACCCCTGCTTGCAGCCTGAGGGGCCTCTGAGGCTCCAGGGTCCCCTGGAAGGCTTTGTCAGGGACAAATGGGGTCAAATGTGGGGTCCTACTGTGCACCCACCCTGCCTGCCGGAAATGAATGAAGGGGATGCTGAAAAGGCACCGTGAGCCTAGGCCAGCTTCCCTGGCAGGTCACATTTATTTGGCACCTATTTATTTATGTGCCAAGCCCTGTACGATGCAGAGATGTAAGATACGAAGGTCTTCCCTGGAGCACGTTAAGTGCTGTGAAAAGGATGATCAAACACACAAGGCCAGCCTGGGGTAGGTGTGACAGCAGGTGCAATCTGATGACAGCCACAACCACCATCCACTGCAGGGGACTGATTGTTCTATAAGCATCAGCTGAGCTGACATGGTCCCGCCCTGACATCGGGGCAATCACCCCATTTTATAGGTGGGTCAACCAAGGCTCAGTAAGTTATGTATTTTGTCCCAGGCTGGGGGCTGATATGGAGTTTAAATCCAGGTCTGTAGAACTCCAAAAGCCTACGTTCTCTATTACGGGGCTACACTGCCTTCCGGAGCTGGGAGTCCGAGGAGGGGAAAGCCCAAGCCTGCTGGAGACACGTGGTGGCTTCTCAGGTGGAGGTTGGGGGGGGGGAATGTGGCTGTCCCAGGGGCCTGGACACGCGGGGAAGGATGGCCAAAACATCCTGGGCACAAAGACATTTCGAACGACAGGTGTGTGCAAAAGCTACCAAGGTCTGAGGAAAGTGTGTATAGTTAGATGTTTGGTACCCATATCGACTTCCTGGTTTTGGTAGTTTACTCTGGTTAGTTACATAATATGTCATCATGGCGTGGGGGGAGCTGGGTGGTGGGTACGTGGGGCTCTGCTCCGTGCTGTGCTGCAACTCCTTGTGAGTCTGTAATTTCAAGATAAAAAGTTAAAAGGAAAAAAATAATTCCTGGCCGAAGGACCAATTTGAGCAGAAGCCTGGAGGTGAAACAGTCAAGGACAAAGCCCAGGGGGGTGCTGGCTCTGGTCCTTTAGGGAATGTTTTCTTCCTCCTGATCCATCTGGACTTCTGTGTGGTGAGGATTCGATGCACTAATGTCCATGAAAATGCCAAGCCCAGCGACTAGCCCACAGAAAGGACACACATAAATCATGCACACACTTAAGGGTATTAGCCGGGCAGTCTCCAGGGTAACAGTTTCCCAGACATCACTTGATAAATTCGTAAATCTATCTTTTCATTGCAGCCCGATGAAATAGCAGGTATTACCCCCATCTTACTGATGAAGTGGCTGAGGCTCAGCGGGGTGGAGGGACTTTTCCTAGATCACACGGCTAACAGATACACACCTGGTAGATCTCGAACTTGACCTTGTGACTCTTAACCCATGTTCTTTCCCAGCCCTGGAAAACAGGCAGGGTTTGGGCCATGGACCCATCCACTTCAAGATTTCTTCGGGAACGGTCTCCCCACTTTCTTGATGAGACTTTTCATCTCACCCACTATCAGCTGGGCTGTCAAAGAACCAGGGTAAACACACACACACACACACACACACACACACCCCAAAACCTTGAAGCTACTCATGAGTCAGAAGCCACTTCCTGGCCGAGGAGCCACTCTGAGCCTCAGTTTCCCTGGCTGTAAAGCGGGGTCAGTGTCAACCTCCTGAACCCAGGTTTGGGATGAAGCTCCATGAGATGTTGACTCTGGAGCACTTGGGAAAATACAGGGCTCGTTGGGGTGCTGAGGAGCCCATGGCCAGTAACTGCTGCTGGGCCGGGGCCATGGCAGGAGCTCACGGGGATGGCAGAAAAAGAACAGGGAGGCCCCAGTTTCCGCCCACCATTTTGTAGACTCCTGCGGCCCAACCGCCTTCTGCCAGAAAATGGCGGCTGAGAGAGCCTCTGAGAGGCCGGCCCAGGCAGGGGGAGAGGGCGGAGGGGCTGAGGAAGAAGCTGCCCGGCCCTTGGGGGATGCTAGACTGGGATCTCATAAAAGGGAAGTGATCCCCTGGGGATTAGGAGGTGCGGGACACATTAGAAGGTCTGCCCTAGGGGCACTGGGTGGCTCAGTCAGTTGAGCGTCCGACTTCGGCTCAGGTCATGATCTCATGGTTCGTGGGTTCGAGCCCAGCGTAGGACTCTGTGCTGACAGCTAGCTCAGAGCCTGGATCCTGCTTCAGGTTCTGTGTCTCCCTCTCTCTCTAACCTTCCCCTGCTCATGCTGTCTCTCTCTGTCTCTCAAAAATAAATAAATAAACATAAAAAAAAAAAAGAAGGCCCGCCCTAGATGTTTCCAGGCCTCCCGTCCATCATGGCCAAGCTGATCTGGGCTCCCCGAGCAGTTCTCGCAGATGCCCAGGGGGTCTGTGCACGGCGTTGCAGGCTGTACGAGTGGGGAAGAGCCTTAGCGCTGGGAGCTTCTCAAGGTACCTTGGGGGGTGCTCCCTGAGCACCCCACTTCCAATCTGGAAGTCACCTGCTGAGCCCTGAACTAGGGAGGGCACAGAGGTGAAGTCACCATGTCCCCACAGCTATGGGCAAAGCCAAGCTTAGCTCTGTCTATTTTACTGAAAGACAAACTGATCCTCAGAGAGCTCCAGCCATGCATCTGGTCACTGAGAAGACTGGGACCCGAGTCACCTCCTGGTCACCAGCCCGCCCCCACCAGCTGCCTCTTTCTAAATGGAGCTTAGGGGAAAGATTTTATCTGTGCTTTGGTATAATTCTTTTTTGCTAAGGGGCTCGCCTCCTCTGGGAGGGATGAGTGAGAGCTGGGCTGGGCCAGGGGGCAGAGGTGGGAAACCGTCCCTGGACCATGTCACCCCACCCCGCCCCACCCCTGCCGAGTCTGCTCAGGGAGATTCACTTTTCCCTACTTCCCTCGACTAAACTAAAGTCAAGTCACTTGCCAAATGAATTCAACTCCTTGGAGAAATGTGCCGTGCTCTCCAGATAGGATTCTAGAAATACCACGACAGTATCTAGGCAGGAAGAAACCCCAGAGGGCTGCCAGGCATCGACTCCTGTTTGTCAGAAGAGAAAACTTAGGTGCAGAGTGGGAGGTGGGGGAGACAGGCCCAAGGTCACAGAGCCAGAGTGGAAAATCTGCAGTGGGTGTGGGGGGGGGTGTCCCGTGCCCACACGATGGGCTGTGGTCCACGGCAGTCTGAGGTGAGCACAGGTGACCCGGGGCTCCGAGATGTCAGCTTGGTGACGCGAGGAGCTGGCTTCCTGCACCCCCCCTGCCTGCGACCCCCCCCCCATCCTCACCCCTGCCTTCTTTTCCTTCTTTCTCCAACGTTTTATTTCAACATAATTCCAGACTGGCTGAGGACTTGCAAGGTCCATATGCTCCTCGCTCAGATTCCCCAACTGTTAACATTTTACCACAATTACTTTCTCATTTTCTCAGCCTATCCGTTTTTCTATTCATCTATCTCTTTTTGCTTGGATCAGCGGGGAGTAGGCTGTACACACTATGTCCCTTTCTCCTGAATACTTCGGCGTGTGTGTGTTTTTAAAAGACATTCTCTTATATAAACGCGGTACACATATCAACATTGGGTGTTTGATGTCAATACAACACTAATACGCAGAACTTTTTCAGATTTTGCCAATTGCGCCAACAATGTCTTTTAAGGCAAAAGAAAGCTCCGGTTTCTTTTTGTGTTTTCTTTTCCTTTAATCTAGAATAAGTTCTCAGAGTTTCTTTCTTTTCCGTAACATTGATCCTCTTGAAGAGTGCAGTCCAGTTCTTCTGCAATCTAGGTCCCAAGTTGTGGTTTGTCTGACGATTCCTCATGGTTGGTCATGGCGTCAATGTCAGAAATAGCCCGGAAGTGCCGGGGGATGTCGTTCTCAGTGCCTCAGATCAGCTTGTCCCTTCTTGGTGTTCTAATTTTGATGGCATGGCTAAGCGGATGCCTGCAGGTAAAGTTACGCTTTTCTCCTTTTTGATTACTGTGCGTCTTGTGGCAGATTCTGTGAGAATATGTGAAACTGTTAGTTCCCCACCAGCTTTTACCCACTCGTTGTAACAGTAATGATTCTGGCCTGAATCGGTTATTGTCACTACTGTTTCTCAATGGTGGTGTTATAATGCCATCAATCCTTCTAAAAGGTTAGTTGCCGACTTGGCTTTCTTTGCTGGTTCAAGGGGTAGGAGCCAACTGGCTCAGTGCCTTGAAGGCTGGAGCTGATGAGGCCAAGGTGTGAGCCCCTCAGCTTGAGCCTCTGGTGGCCGCCATCTTGCCCTGCCTCATACGTTAGAGCCTGGTTCAGCCCCTCTCTGCTGCCAGGACCACTCATGTCCCCACCTATAATTTTTGCCATTCATTTGTAGCTCCTGGTACATGCTGGGCGCCGTTTTCAGCCACTGAGGATGTGGGACAAAGCCTCAGACTGCAGGGAGCTTGTGTTCTAGTGGGGAAAATAGACAAATGAGGAAGCATGCTTTAAAAACAATATTACATCAGAGAAGAAAACATGCAACAAGGGAAATAAAGCAAAGTAAGGAAAACAGAGAGTGACTGGGGTAGGGGTCCAGGTAAGGCCTCTGGAGGCATTTGAGCAGAGATGTGACTGATGAGGGAGAAGGGCCTTCCAGGCAGAGGGAAGGCTGGTGCAAAGGCCCTGAGGTGAACCAGCTGACATGCTGGAGGAGATTGCTGAGCGAGTGGGGAGCAGAGAAGATGGAGACGGACAGGCTGCAGGTGTCCGGGAACATCAATCACGTAGGAGCTTGGAAAGAACCCACGGGAAAGGGGAAATCATCAGAGAGGTTTAGGTATAAAACGATGTGCTCCGGTTTGCGTTTAGGCATATGCAATTATTTAACAAATGTTGTTCACAATCAACTCCATGTTTAAACCTAAGTCAGTTTGTTTGAACCTTCTGTCACCACCGTCCATCTCCAGCAAATATCACTTCGGTAAATAGAATACGTCCATATAAACACAACACTGAAAATCAAGTGGGTTTCAAGAGCCTGCTATCCAAGGCTGAGTCACTCTCCCCTTGGAATGAAGTGTTGGGTGTTCAAGGCTGAGGGGCATCACCCAAGACTTGTAACCCCAAGCACTGAAGAGCCAGAAAGGAGGAATTTGCTTTACCGTGGGATTCAGTACTACTTAA
Source organism: Helogale parvula (assembly GCA_004023845.1). Taxonomy (NCBI): domain Eukaryota; kingdom Metazoa; phylum Chordata; class Mammalia; order Carnivora; family Herpestidae; genus Helogale; species Helogale parvula. The sequence continues at coordinate 128,923 of PJEM01004310.1, read as the reverse complement.
TACCCAATCTTAAATTGTCTGGGGACACTGGGGGGCCGCGCCGTGAGGGCAGGAAGCACTGTCTGCCGAGCACCCTCAAACCAGCCATCAGAGGCAAGGGAGCCCCGTCTCTGCGGATGTCAGACCCTCAAAGGCCCAGTTGGCCTATTTTACCCTGGAAAAATTGAGACCCCCCTCCCCAAGGGGCAGGGACTTACCCAAGGTCATAATAACGGCTGGTCTCACTTCTACCAAATTCAGTTGTCACTCCCACCAGATTCCAGCTGAACATTCACACACGCCGTAAACCTTAGTCATCCTTATTGTAAAAATCGTCCCAACAACCACATGAAAAGAACCCTCGCCAGGCACCCTTCACACGACTCGGCCTTTCATTCTAGAAGGAGGCAGTTTGCAAGTCCCCGGAGCAGCGTGCACGTTTAGTCTCTCGTCGGCATGAAGGCGGATGCGGTGGGCATTGTTCGGGCTCTGATCAGTGTTTGCCAGTGTGGCTGTGAGCACGTGGAGTCTGGGGCCCGGGAGACGGGCATTTCCTCTGTGGCCCTTGGCAAGTTCCAGAACCTTCTGAGAGGACACAGGCATATACCTCACTGCCAGCTCCACCATTCTTACACTCCAGATGGACTTTCCACCTTCCCTGAAGATCTTTACGGACCATTTCGAGCCACCTGAACGTGGGCGGAGGGTCTCGGTCCCAGCCATGTCAGCAGAAGCTGTAAAATGGTCCCAGAAGCACTTGCAGGTTTAGGGTCTGGCCATCTGGAAGTGAAGGAGGGGGCACATCCATGCATCTTGCAAGTTCCCCCCACCCCCTGCCTCCTGGAATTCTCTAGAAGCTCCCAGGGCCCACCCTGGCTCCTGCCTTTGTCGTTTTCTAGAACTACCATTAGGCAGCACCACGGATTGGTGCGTGAGCAACAGGAATGTATCGAGTCACAGCTCGGGAGAGGCTGCAAGTTCAAGATCGAAGTTTCCTTCTCAGGCTGGGAGGAGGCCTCTCTTCCAGACCTCTGTCCTAGCTTCTGATGGTTTGCTGGCATCCTTTGCCATTCCTTGGCTTGTAGAAGCATGGTCTGATCTCTGCCTTCCTCTTAACATGGCGTCCTTCCTACGCGTATACACCTGTGTCCACGTTTCCTTTCTTATGGGGACACCAGTCCTATTGGACCAGAGCCCCCTGCCAATGACCTCATTTTAACTTGACTATCTTTGTGAAGATCCTGTCTCCAAACAAGGTCATGTTCTTAGGTACTGAGGTCAGGACTCCAATGTATCTTTCTTGGTGAGACACAATTCAATTCATAGCCGTGTGTGTGTGTGTGTGTGTGTGTGTGTGTGTGTGTGTGAGAGAGAGAGAGAGAGAGAGAGAGAGAGAGAGAGAGAGAAAGAGAGAGAGAGAGAGAGACTCAGGTAGAATTTCTGGGTCTTGACTGTGGAAAGGTTTTATTTATTTATTTGTTTATTTATTTATTTATTTATTTATTTATTTTTCCAAGAGAAGTATACTCCTTTTTAAAAAAAATTTTAACATTTATTCATTTTTGAGAGAGAGAGAGTGGAGTGGGGGAGAGGCAGAGAGAGAGAGGGAGACACAGAATCCAAAGCTGGCTCTAGGCTCTGAGCTGTCGGCACTGAGCCGGACTCGGGGCTCAAAGCCACAAGCCATGAGATCATGACCTGAGCCGAAGTTGAACGCTTAACTGACTGAGCCACTCAGGAGTCTCTGGAAATGTTTTTCGAGTGGTTGTGTGGATTCTGCTTCCCCCAGCAATCGACAGGGTCCCTGCCGACCCCCATTCTCAATATTCAGTATTACCCCACTTCTTAATCGTGGGTGTAAGATAGTATTTCCCCGTGGCCCTTACTTTGCATTTTTCTGATGACAAGGAGGCTGGATACTTTCCATAAGTTTACGGGTCCTGCTTGTTTCCTCTTCCATGAGTGCCAACCCAGGCCGTTGGCCCAGTTTTCTATTGCTCGCCTTTTCCTTATTCATTTACAGACAATCTTCTTTTCTAAGGATGATCTGCTTTAAGGGCAGGTGAGGAGAGGCAAAGAGGAAGGGGGTATTAGGCAACTTTCCTGGCCTTAAATATGGACACAGTTACTCCTTCGGGAGAGAAACAGAAAACCACACTGGGTCCTCCGTCGCCTTCTGGAATCCATGGGGCCGGGCATAATTCAGAATCTAGACTGTCTGGATTTCCGGAAGTGGACACGGTGCCCTCTTCTGCCCCTTGTCACGTCTCAGCCAGGGCCTGGCCAGCCACCAGCATCATTTACATGAATACATCTGCCCCAAAAATGTGTGATTTTCCACGCCACCCAGAATAAACAGAGACCTTGCTTCAGTAAAGGTCAGATGTCACCACCAACAGAGTTCTGAAAACACTTTCAGTTTGGGGGGTCTCTGGGGCTTCCAAACTGCAGTGAGGGACTGTGCACGCAAGCACCGAGTTGGGCCCCGTGGTGCCCCCTTTCTCTGCCCCTCCCCTGGCTGCTCCAGGAAGGTGATGTTACCGTCACTGTTTACGCAGAGAAGGGTCACTGAGGCTCAGAGAGGTTAAGAAATCCAGATCCTGCTACAAAGAGGCAGAGGTGGGATTTGGACCCACATCCGTCTGACTCCAGTGCTCCCAGATGTCCAACCCTATGGCCGTGGCTTCTTGGTTTCTCTGCTCCCCAGGGCTCTAGAGTTTGAACACAGAGTCGCAAGCCAGAGGAATGGATTGGGAGGGCAGGATGCAACCGGGAGTGGGTGGTGAGAGGTCAGTTGGCTGAGCCAGACCGTCACCCCAAAGCAGTGCATGCTGGTGGCCAGAGCTTGGAACGCCCACCTTGAAACTCTGCAAAACTTGCCAAGTTACCATCCTCTGGTACAGACCACACATTCAGCCGGGCCTCTGCTGATCTTGGATTGAAGCCTAAAGGCTTGAGGAGGGGCACTGGTCAGAGATCATGGCCACCACTGGGAGCCGGGGCTGGGACATCACATGTCCTCCGAGGGGTTAGGTCGCGGCTCGAACACCTTTGCAGAGAATGATGAGGTCAGACCAAGGGCCGGGAGAACGGGGCGTGTACAGACAGAGTAGTGGGTGGCTGCTGCCCTTGGTGGTCTCTCCTCTTGGTGCACTCACCTCTGCGAAGGTGCAGTTTGGGTCTCTTGAATTCTGTGTCTAAGGCTTGGATGGCTCTCTCTCTCTCTCTCCACCACTTTCTCATCCCTGAGAACTCCTACTCATCCTCTAAGACCCCTCCCAATTGTCCCCTGCTCTTTCGAGTCAAAGTTATTCCCTCCCACCTCTACTTCTCCTAGAGCACTTTGCTCTGACCCTTGGGTTAGAAAATCTACCTGGCTGTGCTGAGCCGGGTACACACGCTCATGTGCACACAGAGCCTGGCCAAGTGTGAGGGATGCACAAGGGACTCAGTGAACGCAGCTTCTTGGCTAAGGGTTAAGATAGGTGGAAACATGGAGCGCCTGGGTGGCTCAGAGGGTTGAGTGTCCCACTTCGGCTCAGGCCATGATCTCACGGTCCGTGGGTTTGAGCCCTGCATCGGGCTCTGTGCTGACAGCTCAGAGCCTGGAGCCTGCTTCAGATTCTGTGTCTCCCTCTCTCTCTGACCCTCCCTGCTCGTGCTGTCTCTGTCTCTCAAAAATAAATTTTAAAACAATTAAGAAAAAAAAGAAAAGCAGAAGCGTGGAAGGACTTGGAGCCCCCTCAAAAGCAAACTTACGTGTGGAGGAAAGCATGGGGCGACCTTGAGGCCTGGCGGCTAAGAATGTGGGCTTGGACTGGACTGAAATGATATTCTGCACCCCGCTCCTTGCTCCTCCAAGACATTCCGGTTCCAGCCTGAAGTCACGTGCTTGGGAAGGACCTTGGTCCCTTCCTCAGAGGGATGTCAGTGACTTCCAGCAGCGCTGGGTGCCTCACTCCCGGGGGGCCCTTCTCTTACGGGGGCTTTAGGCCAGCTCAGCAAGGTGTTAGCACCGCCCCCAGGAGCTGGGGGGATTTTCTTCCCGTGCCCACACTGAGGCTTCATTCACCCAGAAACTGCTGCTCCAGCAGCTCTCGGAGACTCAAACCAGAGTCCCTCCTGAGAGCCAGTGGGTGGGGACAGGCCCCCTGGAAAGCCCTGTGTGGCCCAGCAGGGTTTCAAAACTTCCACTGAAACCCAGAAACCTAGCCCCGAGCTTTGCACCGGGGGCCGCGCTCTGGGGGATTTTATTCTTGCAGCTCATTCTACCTTCACACCCCAGTCCCTGACCTGCCTCAGGGCTTTTGCTTGTGCCCTGCTCCCGACCCAGAATGCCCTGCTGCCTCCTCCCCCTGGCTGCCGCCGCAGGAAGTCATGGAAAGAGGGGAACAAACTGGGATTTGAATTCTGGGTCTGTCAACTCCAAGCTTTGTGACCTGGGGCCAGTAACTTGATTTGTCCGAGTGTCTTTGTCAGGAAAACGGGTTCCCTCACAGGGCTCTCATGAAGATTCTGTACAATAACGTGTGTAAAGCACTCATCACAGAGGAAGCCCTTGGTGAATGTGGGTGTGCTCACCCGGCCCCAGTAAAATGCTCCTTGACCAATGTCAAGGCCTGGCTCAAAGTCCCCTCTCCTTCAGGAACCTCCTCCACTCACCCCCCTCGGGGTTCCTTGAGGACACCCCTTTGTGCAGCCAGAGAGACAGGATTTAGCCAGCTCTTGAGCCCTGGGCCTCCCGGCTGGACTCCACACTGCGGGCCGGCCTGGGGCTCCCTCACCTCCACCTTCTTGCCGCAGAGCCAGAGGGGGCTTGGCCATGGGCGTGAATGTGGGTGGAGGTAATGTGACTTCTACAGACTTTTATTAACCATAATGGTAACTGGGATTTGTTGAGCCCTTACCGTGTGTCTTGAGGTATTTATCAGCTTGTAATTAAGACAGCCCAGAAACCCTCTGTCTGGGTTCAAATCCTGCTTTGTCTCTTATGAACCTTGTTGTCCTGGAAAGTTTCTTAACCTCTTAGATCCTAACTTTCCCCATCTGTAAAATGGGGACAATAAGAATACCTGGTTTGGGGGACACCTGGGTGGCTTAGCCAGTTAAGCGTCCAACTTTGGTTCAGGTCATGATCTCACAGTTCACAGGTTCAAGCCCTGTGTCGGGCTCTCTGCTGTCAGCACAGATCCTGCTTTGGATCCTCTGTCTCCCTCTCTCTGCCCCTCCTCTGTACTTCCTCTCTGTCAAAAATAAGTAAATATATATATGTAAATTTATTTTCATATATTATATAAAATATGTATTTTACATATTTATATATTTTATATAATATATTTATGTATTTTATCTTGTATAAATAAAAATACACTTAAATAAAAAAGAGTACCTTTGTCTCAGCATTATAAAAAAGATGAAAGAATATACAACTATTAGAAACCCATGTAAGCACCTAAGAATCATCAGCAAGTGGTATTGATATGACGCAAGCAACTTATAAAGGTTTTTCAACTATGTTGCCATTTAAAAAAATTGTTTTTATTTCCATCACTAAAATTATACATAATACAAAACTACAGAATTTAGAAAAAAAACCCTTACCAGTAATGTTATCGCCAATGATAACAGTTGTAACTACCGTTACAGAATCTACCAGATATTTTGTTAGAGAGAAAGATCACGGGCATATAGAAATGCACTCAAAGTGTTTCAATAATCCCCAGGCAACCCCACCACCCTCGTTTAAGAAATGTTTACCTTAAAAAAAAAAAAAGCAAGAAATGTTTCCATTTTTGCCACATTTGGCAGAATGATCTATATCAATAAGAAAGAAAACCAAACAGATAACTGTTGAAATACCGTCTTCTTCCTTCCCCAGGGGATTCACACACTCCGAAGTGTGGCGTGTGTACCTTTCTCTTCTGTGCTTTTGTATTTTTATGACACGAAAATGTATCAACACCCAATAGATGGGCACGTGTACAATATTTTATATAAATGTTATCATGCTCGACGGGCTGTTCTAACACTTTTCTCATTCAATATATTATGTTTGCAAGATCTATCCATGTGGACATATCCAGATCCGGCTCAGGCTTTTAGTGAAAGAATCCAGTCTATGAACATAACACAGTATCTTTACTAATTTCCTGCTGGTGGGCTGTTAGGTTACTTTGAATTTTTTTCAGCTGCAAATAGTGCTTCAGGTAAAATCCCTGGGGATGTCTGAATGTCAGTGCTCCCAAGAAGTTTTTCTACGACACGTATGGAAAGGTATAGTTTGAGGGGTCAAGGTCTGAAGATCTTCGACTTTTTAAGGTATTATTGACCATTTTTCGATTCATTATATGTGTAAGGATGTGGTCATCCTGTATAATCTGTTCATAATCAGCTTTATCCGCCTGCTGTGCCCGTGCGCACACCCACGTTTATGACGCATCCACGTTGGCACTCGTTGATTCAGCAAGGGCTTGAGTACTGACCGGGGCTGGTGTTGGGTCTTTCTTGGGATCAGACTTCAGTCACGTGAGGCTTTTACACCCGTGAGGTGGGGGAGGCAAGACTGGCGTGTAACAAACCCGTAGCGTTGAAGCAGCTGGGTTTCACACCCGGGCGGGTTGGATTCAAGCACCCCACCCAAGCCTCACTGAATCAGAATTCTAGAGGAGGGACCTGACCTCCACCCCACGCACCCGGTGGTCTGAATTCTTATGGGGGATGGAGCAGGCGGGACCTGTGAAAGCCCAGCGCCTCTGGCCGGCTGGCCTCTCTTGGAACAACAGTCCTTCTGTATCCCCTGGGATTAGTATTGAGCTGCTGGTGATTCTCTCTGCTTGGCGGTGTCTCGTCTTACCGTGTGGCAGCTGCCTAGAGTCTGGCCTGGGAGCCTGTGGGGTCAGGACCATAGGAGCCTCTGGTTTGGGAGGAATTCCTGTTACTGTGGCAACCGCAGGCCCCATCTCCTCTCCAGGACTGCTGGCTGAACGACTCTAGGATTCACAGAGCCAGGGGAGGGGGCAGCAAATGTGAACGTGGGGCAGCTCTGCTAAGGTTCCTAAGGGAGGTGGGGAGCAAGGAGGGGATAATGAAGTGTCTGGGGAGCCGGCACAGACCCTTTGCAGAGAAGAAGGCTGAAGGGCCCTCGGAATCATCTTCATGCCTGGGATGGAACGTGTGGTCGACAGCCGGATGCCCTCCCACGTCCACTGAGGACCGGGTGAGGGGAAGTAGGCCAAAGCCTCAGGATGGGGTGGGGGTTAGTCACGACATCTGCCACATACCACAGCCAAGGCGTCTCACGCACGTTCTCCCCACACCCCTCAAGGCATCGCACTGTGGCCTGGGCACATGCTCAGTGCCAGCTTAAAACTGAGGCCAGCAGTGACCTTTCCAAGGTCACACAGCAAGTGATCAGCAGAGACGGTTTGGGCCACTGTTCTGTCTGTCTCCAAAGTCCTCATTCTGAATGATGAAGGAAGAAGGTCCTGAGCGACGCCTTGGTGCCCGGGAAAGGCTGTGGGGGCCCCGCTCCCAGGACCTTCCTAGTCACATGCTCCCGTCCCTGACCCCTGCTCCTGCCCCAGCACGCGGCGAACTGCCAGGGGGTGTGAACGGGGTTGAACGCAGGCCAGGAGTAGACTCACTTCTGAGCTCTCGGCACAAGGTCCCTCACACACTCTCAAGAGAGAGAGAGAGAGAACGAGGGACTTCCAGAAATCTAACAGACCCCAGAGCGGGTTGTGTTCTTATGCTCAAGCTCCCCTTTCAGTGGAAATTGTGAAGAGTTGTCGGATTGGGTGGTGGAAGGGACAGGAATTCCATCCGGGCATCAGGGAGGAAGTCATGCAGACGACCATCCTCTGCGTGTGACAGGGGGACACAAGAAACTCAAAAAGGCTGGATTTCCTCTGACCTGGGGGGGGAGGGTCCTGTGGAGCTCCCAATTCCCGTCAATCATGTGCTGTCTTAGCTTGGGCGGCTAGAGCCAAATACCACAGACGGGATGGCTCAAACAAACACATGGTCACATAGTCCTGGAGGCTGGGAAGTCCAAGGTCAGGGTGCCTGCAGATTCAGTGTCCGGTGAGGGACCTCTTCCTGGTTCATGGCTGGCCCCCTTCCCACTGGGTCCTCACGTGACAGAGGGACAGAGTGCCTGTCTCCTGTTCTTTTTTCTATCATGAGGGCCCCACCCTCATGACCTCATCTACCCCGAATTCCTTCCCGGGGGCCCCACCTCCTGATGCCATCACAATGGGGAGAGGGGTTTCAATATGCAGATTTGGGGGGACACAAATGTCCCGTTCATAGCGTGTGCAATGAATTTCCTTTGTGCGCCCAAGTTTTTCCTAGGTAGATGAGGAGAGTGAAAACAAAAACTCTGTCAAATAAAATAAAGCCACAACCCCAAGTCATTGACTTCCCTTTAAATATTTTTTAATTAGAAAAAAGGTTGTTTTCAGTTAATTTATCCTGAGAGACAGAGAGAGTGAGCTGGGGAGGGGCAGAGAGAGCGAGAGGGAGAGAGAGAATCCCAAGCAGGCTTCGTGCTGTCAGCAAGGAACCCGATGTGGGGCAGGAACCCATGAACCGCGAGATCATGACCTGAGCAGAGACCAACAAGAGTCAGATGCTTATAAGACTGAGCCACCCAGGCGCCCCCTGACTTCCCTATAGGTTCTGAAGGAAGAAAGTCACCCCAACTTTCTTAGACTTAGAGATGCCCAGCGGGTACCGCCTGGTCTATTCACCACAGCCGCCCCACACCGGTCACCTCTGCGAGCGAGGGCCAGGCGGCCCCACCAAGCCTCTGGGCCAGCCTCGGTCTCTGTGACAAAGCAAACGCAGCCTAACCGGACATCACAACCTCCCCCAAGTCCCTCCAAAGACAGAGCCCAGCTACCGGCTCTGAGTCAAGTGACAAGTTATGTGCGTGAGCCAGCGCCACACTTCTTTCTGATTTTAATGGACTTGTAGGCTGTTTCTTTCTTCTTTCCAGTTGTGCTGTGGATGGCTTCCCAGTAACAACCTCCAGGGGATTTCTTTTTTTTTTTTTTAGTGTTTTATTTTTAATTTTTGAGAGAGAGAGACACACACAGTGTGAGCGGGGGAGGGGCAGAGAGAGAGGGAGACACAGAATCTGAAGCAGGCTCCAGGCTCTGGGCTGTCAGCACAGAGCCCAACGCGGGGCTCAAACCCACGAACTGTGAGATTATGACCTGAGCCAAAGTCGGGCCTAACCGACTGAGCCACTCAGGTGCCCCTCCAGGGGATTTTTGAAAGAAAAGCAGCCACATAGTCCTGGCACCCCCCTCTCCTGGCTCCTTCCCCCACCCCACCCCCACCCCAGTTCTGTTGGTGGTCCATCTTCTAATTGTCCCTTTACTCCTCACAATAGACACAGGGGGGTCAGATGGCATCGGACCAGCCTGTGTTGGGAGCTGGTGGCTAAGCCGGCAGACTTGTCTCCTCCATGTTAGGAGGGCGGTGGGACAAATGGCACCCCAGGGGCCTCTGCTTGAGGAAGGATGGTCTCCTCAAGGTGACAGCTCATCCTAGGAGTCAGGGCCCCTTCTGGAAATTAGTCCCCGGAGCTGTGTCACCATTATAGGGGGCAGGGACTTTTGTGTCTGGATTCAGGGCTTGCTGAGCAGTGTAGAGTTGGAAGGACTGTGGAAGAACCCCTGGCTTGCCAGGGCTCCCTGCACCCCCCACTCCCCACTCCCACACGGTCCCTGGAGCAGAAACCAAGGGGCTGGATTGCAGCCAGTGGAGCAGAGCGGTTAAGAGTGGGGGCTCTGGAACCAGAGGGCTGGGTTCAAATCCCAGCTCTGCCCCTTTCTCACTGTATTGTCTGGGATAAATTACAAAAACGTCTTTGTGCCTCAGTTTCCCCACTTTGTGGACTTGCTGTGGGAATTAAATTAAATTAATCCATCTAAAGTATTGGAAGGGGCACCTGGGTGGCTCAGTCTGTTAAGCGTACGGCCCTTGATTTTGGCTCAGGTCATGATCTCATGGTTCTTGGGTTCAAGCCCTGCATCGGGCTCTGTGCTGACAGTGTGGAGCCTGCTTGGGATTTTCTCTCTCTCCCTCTCTTTCTCTGCCCCTCCCACACTCACACTCTGTGTGTGTGTGTCTCTCTAAAATAAACAAACATTTTTAAAAAATCACATCTGCATGGTTTCAACAGTTTACAAAATGCTCGCAAAAAGCCTTCTTAGAGAAGCATTATTAACTTGAGTTTACGAAAGGAGATGGAGGCTCACAGTCTAAATGACTCCTTAGTCCTTAGTAAGGGCAGGGGCGCCCGGGTGCCTCAGCCAGATAAGCACCTGATCTTGGTTTTTGCTCAGGTCATAATCTCATGGTTCATGAGTTCAAGCCTGGAATCAGGCTCAGCGCTGACAGCTTGGAGCCCTCTTAGGATTCTCTCTCCTCCCCCCTCCCCCCTCTCTGCCCCTCCCCCACTTATGCGCACGCTCTCTTTTTCTCTCTCTGCATTTTGGACCCAGCCTGCTCGAGATGGGTAACTGTTTTTATCAATGTGGGTTGGAAATAGGACTGGGGGGCCCCACCTGGTGCGAGGTCTCTCTCAAAATAAACAAATAAACTAAAAAAAAAGAGTTAGGAAGGGCAGGGCTGGGACTCCTGTCCAAGCCCGTGGCTACAAGGCCCATGTCCCCCCCACATGGTGCTGTCTGATGCAGATATGATGTGAGCCACATTTGTCATTTTAGATTTTCCAGTGGCCACATTTTCAAAAGTAAAAACAAACAGATGAAGTTAACAGAATGATATAGTTTACTTAACCCATATGTCCCAAATATCATTTCAACATGCTGTCAATATAAAAAGTTATTAATGAGCTATTTTACATTCTATTTTTTTCCCTCACCAAGTCTTCGAAATATGGTGTATGCTTGGCATTTAAAGCCCATCTCAATCTGGACACTCACGCTCTGTACTTAGATTTCATAAAATTTACTATGGCAAAGGTAGAGTCACATATCTAAGTAGCTCGAACAGTTTTTAAAGTTTTCCAATGACTGGATCACATACCAGTTTTTAAAATTAAATTTAAATGAAGTGAATTAAATAAAATAAACATTTCAACCATATTGGACAATGCAGCCCTACACCATTCTCCATTTTGGACAGAAGGATCTCTAACATCTCCAGATTTCTACTCCTCTGCTGCATTTATACATAAGAACTCTTTGCATATGATGAACCAATCCCTGTAACAATAGACTGAAAGTATAGGACAGATTTCCCATCAATATGGATAGGATATTGGAAGCAGGACAATGCAGTGGTTTAAAAGAGTGGTATCTAGGGGCGCCTGGGTGGCTCAGTGGGTTGGGTGCCTGATTTCAGCTCAGGTCATGATCTCCCAGTTCGTGAGTTCGAGCCCTGTGTCAAGCTCTGTGCTGACAGCTCAGAGCCTGGAGGCGACTTCTGATTCTGTGTGTCCCTCTCTCTCTTCTCCTCCCCTGCTTGTACTCTATCTCTGTCTCTCAAAAATAAACGTTTAAAAAAAAAAAAGAGTGGCATCTAGAACCAGACCACCCAGGCTCCAAGCTGGCCTCTAATATGGAACAGCTGGATGATGTGGGTGATTTACTTAACTTCTCTGTTTTGCACTTTTCTCTGTGATGATGCAGGGATGTTATTAATGCCCACCTCATAGGATAGTTTCAGGAGCTGAATAGATATTACATGGGAATAAAGCACATTGATAGTAATTGTCATCTATGGGACATACAGTGAGTGTTCATTAGATGTTGTCTTTCATTATATACTTTATCTAATTATAACAAAAGCATTGAAGGACTCGAATAGACCAGAAAGCTATCAGTCTGTTGTCCCCCAAGTGAGAAGACAGGTCCGGGGAGTATAAAAGACCCATCCAAGCTCACACAGAAAGCTAATGATAGAAATCGGCCCGGACACGCTTCCTCTAACACTCAGCCCCGGTGACGCCTCCACTCTGCCCCCAACGATGCTGACATTTACTGGAGAAAAAACACCTTGGCCCACAGAGCACACGAACTCTCCGTTTCACCCCCAGGAGCGATGTGGCTCTGGCTGACTCGGCCACACTGGGCTCAGGTGAGCAGAATGAGTGGACAGTCGGCTTAAATCTCACTGTGGCAGCACCTGGGTGGCTCAGTCTGTTAAGCGTCCAACTTCGACTCAGGTCATGATCTTGTGGTTCATGAGTTCGAACCCTGCATCGGGCTGTGGGCTGATAGCTCTGCTCCTCCCCCACTTGGGCTCTGTCTCTCTCTCTCTCAAAAATAAATGAACATTAAAAAAACTCATTGTATTAGCACTGCAAGCTAGCCACATGTTCTCCCTGAAAAAGCACCCACTTGTTTCTTGTGGAAGATTTAAAAGATTTAGAGCAACCAAAAGATAGAGAAAACAACACAACTCTCTGTGTGGGCATATTTCCTGCTAGTGTTTTTTATTTTTCCTGTGCTTCTTTTCTTTCCCCTGTACTAGAGATCACATTTCATTTATTTATATCCTTTTAGCGTCTCTTCTGGGCAAGGCGCTGTCCCAGGAGCCAGGAAGATGGAACAGTCCCATACCTGTGATCCTTAGAATCTAGCGGGCCTGATGGGAATCAACAGCTCATCACCAAAACCACTGTACTTGCACATGACTGGGGCCACGGAGGAAAAAGCCCACAGTTCAAGGAAAGGACAGAATAGGGGACCAAACTCGGGCTCCCTCTGGGTCCTGGAAGACCTTCAGAAGCTTAAAACCAGACTGGGTGGGAGCGGGGCTGGAGGGGAGAGCACAATGTATTTGTAGGTTCCCCCACGTCATAAAAAACCCGTTGTGAATATTTTTGGCAAATATTTTAACTGTTGATCTTCCTAAATGATCCGCCGGTTACTTTTAGACAATTCAGTTGTCACCAGTTTGGAGGATTTTTAATTTTTTTCTTATTAGAAACGAGGTAGGGTAAGACTTTGTCTCACATATGTCGTGTCTTTTCATGTTCCCTGGTGAGCCTGCACTGGGGGGGGTCCTTCTTGTTCCCATTTTACAGAAGGAATGCCTGAGGCCCAGAGAAGCTAAATGATTTGCTTGAACCACACAGTTAGAAAAGGGCTCAGGGGCACCTGAGCTCAGTCGGTTAGGCATCCGATTCTTGATTGAGACTCAGGTCATGATCTCATGGTTCTTGAGTTGGAGCCTCGAATCAGGCTCTGCGCTGACATCAAAGAGCCTGCTTGGGATTCTCTCTCTCTCCCCCTTTCTCTGCCCCTCTCCCACTCACACTCTCTCTCTTAAAAGAAAACAGAAAGGGGCTCAGCTGGAGGAAGGAGCCTAGAACTTTCCAATTCTGACGCATGGACTCTAATCTCTAAGTAGTATTCTAGGTTATTTCTTGAGGAGAGGTTTCCAGAAGCGAAATGACTGGATCAAAAAAAAAGGGCTTTGCTGTTGTTGTTCTTAAGGCTGTGGACATGGGCTCATGACACTTTACACTGATGTTAAAAACAACGTGCCTGTGGCAGATGACGCATGCCACACTCCACACACTGGTTCTGTGCCCCCCCCCCACATGGCTATAGCCCTCCAGCTCCACCATGCCTTCCCCTCAAACCCCAACCCTGCAGCCTCATCCCCTCGGCAAGCACATCTCTAAACGGCAGGGGGTGGATGGGTGCCTTCCACTGGAGTCTCTCTCACCCCTGTGCCGGGTGTGCCCAGGGCCGTGCTCCAGTGAGCCCCCCAAGGGACCTGTCCGCTTCCCCACCCGGCTTGCTCTGACACTGGGCTGGCCAGCTGGGGCCTCGGCCCCTCCTTCACTGTCTGTGCCTCCTCCCTTTCCAGGTTCCCCAGCTCTCGGAGCCCCAGGGGAGTCCCATGGGCCTGGATGACACAAGAGGACAGGTATCTCTCAGGCTCCAAGCAAGGCAACCCTTCATTTCTCCTGTCCTCAGTCGCCTACATTTCACGTTCCCTTTGCATTTTCCACCGGCTACCCTGTCCAGAGTCCTGTCCCGTTCTGCTGGGGGCTGGCCTGAAATGCCGCTGTCCATCGTCCTGGGCTGGGGTGGGGTGGGGCTGAGCTTTTCTCCTCCCACTCAGAAGCCCCCCCCCCCATCCCTTATCCCTCTGGGTCCACACCTTTGCGGAATGAAGGGCACAACTCAAGATGATTTTGTGGGGCACACGGGATAACTGATCTTGGTATCAAATAACATGGAAGAAATCTGCGTGGGAAGAAACAGGCTTCATTATTTTAATTATTTTATCTTCAAGGCTCTGTCATTTTTCTGAGCGTATCAAAGAGACCTCCCTTATTTGATGATGCCCACAGGGGTGGGCAGTCTGGGGGACACAGTGTCTTTTAACATTTCTTAGGTGGCTTTACTTTCAGTAAACGTGGTTTCACAGTGAGCTTCAAGCTGGACCAAGCGATACAAAAAGTCCATCTGTCCTTGCATATTTCCTAAGATTTTGCATGTCGACCTCTGTACCTAATTTTATAGAAGTGGATTCATACCACACATGGTTTTCTAAATATGGCCTTTTATCTCCTTCTTTCCTTGCTTGCTTTCTCTCTCTCCATCTTTCTCCCACCAGCATGCATGTTCAGCCCCAGGACCAGTTACAAAAGGTGTAGGGCTCTCTCCCTCCAGTGTGATATAAAAATGTAGAGCCCCTTCTTCAAAAATTATTAAGAATTTCAAGATGGGGACAGCACTAAACTGTGTCCAGAGAACTTTCTGAGCTGGGGGCCTGTGAATGCACAGGTCACACGCCCATAAATCTGGACCCCTCTGTCTTCCCCATGTTCATATAATCGTATCTGTTCATAAAAGGGTTGAGTTGGGTTTTTTTTTTTTCCTTTTTGGCCATTCCTTTACCGAAGTTGTATCATATTACATTTTCTTCTCTACATCTTGCTATACTCAACACAGCATGGAAATCCCTCCAACTGGCGTGTGTCCATTTCATTCTTTATAAAGGCGGCATCAGATGACATGCTGTAAATGGACCATAATTCATTCCGTTTCCCCGATGAATGAACCTTCGCTCTGTGTCCCGTGATTAGCTATTCAAGACACTGCAATGGACACTTTTACATTTGAGTCTCTTGATGCTGTAAAGCGGACTCCCAGGAAAAGGTGAAGGTTCCTTTTCAAATCAATTTACTCCGGCAAAAGTAAATCAAATGTGAAGAAAAGCATGGAATGCAGGACCAGACAGAAGCCGTATCGTGCCTGGGACGCACTGGTCCTGCGCTGGGCCGTCCGCGTGAATTGAGGCCTGAAAGGAAGGAGGGTGGGAGGCAAATCCTGCCTCGGTTTCTCCAGGCACCGGAGTCAGAGGACACAAAAGCCAAGATCCTTTCTTGGGATAGGGTCAGGAAAATGCCTGCGACGCAGAGAACAAATGCTGGAGCAGGAATAAACGGCCTTGGTGACGGCTGTCCTTAAAGCCGGCAGGTCCACTCCCCCCTCCATCAGTCAACCAGCCACCACAGGCGTGGGCAGTCCGGGGGACACAGGGCTGGCTCGGCCTTGAGCCCTGCCCTGCAGGGCTTTCCAGGCTTAAGCAGAGAGCATGTGTGTTTTACACTCGGGAAAGTGGTTTCCCAGACCAGAGAGACACACACACACACAACTGAGCCAGGGCCCTCCACACACACAAAGACCCTCACACACAAACGGTCACAACCACGCACTCACACGCCCACCGAAACCCCACGCACACACACACGGCAGCCAGCACCCCATTCCCCCACCCCGGGCCCTAGCACACATACTGAAAACGCCTCTGGAGTACTGGGGCCATTGCCGTGGGAACCGGGGTTCCGCAGTCCTAACCTGTGGGCATTTGAATTCTCGTTCTGAATATTACATTAGCCACGGAGTGTGTGCTCGGAATTCGGAGTCCTTTCCCCTCCAGGGGGGCAGGCTGGGAGGCCAGGCAGGGAGCCGGTGAGGGCAGGCAATTCCAGACCTGATTCCTTCCTGTCTGAGTGATGGAGTGTCCCAGACGGAGGCCTCCGGGAGAGCCGTGTCTGCGGGCCTGAGCAGGGGTGCGCCTGCGTGGAGGAGTCCGTAGAATCTTCCCAGGGGAGGCCAAGACCACGGAACAGCTGTGCCTGAGTCTGCAGCCCCTGTATCTGTCAGGCCAGGCCGGGCTGGGCTGCGGTAACAAGCACAGGCTGAAATCTTCATGCCTTAACCCAACAAACGTTCACTTCTGGGTTTTTTAGGGTTTTTGCACATTTTTTTGGAAGGGGCCCCCGGATGTGAACTGGAATAAGGTTTACTTCTTACACAAAATTCTCATTGGGTCAGCATTCCCCTCCATCTTATGGTTGCATCAGGGCCTCAAATACTGGGTCAACAGAGCAGAAAGGGAAGGAAGGCTCCCTGCCTCTTCCCCACGTCAGCCCATCAGCGAGCACGCATCCTTCTTCCTAGACGGCAACGGCCCAACCTCAGTACAAGAGTGACCCTGGACGCAGAGGCGGTCCTTTGGGAGCACAGCGGCCCCCGCCACAGCTGTCTCTTTGTGCTTCTGCAAATTGCCCAGCATGGAGCTGACTCCTTGGAGACCGTTCAAGTCCAAGTTCTGCTTCTTGCTGAGCTAGGGGGCCTAGGGCCAAGAATCAGTCACGGTCCCAACAGGACATGGGATGCACTGTCAGAATAGAAGAGTTTGAAGGGGCTTATTTACAAAAAGACTGTTTACAGAGGCGCCTGGGTGGCTTGGTTGATTGAGCGTCCGACTTCGGCTCAGGTCATGATCTCATGGTTTGTGGGTTCGAGTCCCGTGTCAGGCTCTGCACTGACAGTGTGGAACCTGCTTGGGATTCTGTCTCCCTCCTATGAAAAAAAAACACAGGAAAAAAAAAAAAAACTATTGACAAAAAATAAGATAAGCAAGAACCAGAAGTGGCTAAGCTGGGCCACCACCCTGGGCCCAAGGAGACAAGACCAGGGAGTGGTCAGTGAAATCTGGAAGGAGAGAGTCAAGAAGAGGAGAAGCCAAGGGAATAAGCACCTACGACTCCACACCCCTCCCTCCCTCCTACCTCTGCTGGGGCTCCCCATTGCCTGAGCCAAGCAAACACTAAAGGGCCCAGGGAGATGTTGATTTAGTCCAAACAAATCAGCCCCCAGGGCCAAGTGGACAGCAGCTCTGGAAGGACCAACGGGGCACCATCTTACACACGCAAGTGGTTTCTATTCTTTGGGCCTCCCTTCCCAAATTTGTAAAAAGTGCATGCTAATATCTACCTCACTGTGTGGCTGAAAAAAATGGAACACCATCTGTGGGGACGGGGCACCGCTTCAGGCTTCAGCAAACGTTAGGTTTCTCTGTCTCCGAAAGCTCTGTATCCTGACGGGCCCGCCCCAGGATGCGCCAGTTACCCGGAAGTCAGGTGTGAATTTCTCAGACAGGTTTTTCCAAACAAAAATGTTCCTCCTGGGAATAACTCCCATTTTAGCTTCTTCTAGTAGGTCCAGTATTTTATAGGTATTGACTCCTTCTAGCCTCACAATACCCACTTAAGCGCAATTGCTGATAAATTGCCACTCTGGCCGAGAGAGGGAAATAACCCATCCATGGTCACTCAGCCCGGAAGTAGGTGTGGCCCCAAAGCCCGCAGTCCCTCCTGCTCTACTCTGATTTCTGAGCACGTTTGCACAGTTCAAAGGTGAAGTGGAAGATACCCCAGCAAGAAAGCTTGAGAATTGCCCTGAATGGAGGCGACTATGCCCAAGGCCCAGGACCATGTCGTGTTAAGGTCCCCAGGCAGCCACAGCTCCGGAAAGTGCCCCCATCCTTCAAGGCAGCTCTGTGCTGTCTACCTCTAGGCTCACTCACGCACGACGGTTGCTGCTGGTTAATTTCAGGTCACCTGACTCCAACCCCATCTGGGCTGCCGGACACCAGCAGTGCAGAAAGCCAGCCCTTGGAGCCAGGTAAGGAAACAATCCTTCTGAGGCACACAGCCAGCTTTCTGAGATCAAAGCAGGTGGTGTCCTGGGTGATGAGGAAAAGAAACAGACTTTGAGGGTACCAGGGAGGCCCCCTAACTTCAGACAAGGCTTCTTCCTGGCTCAGCGCCTGAGTCCCACCAGTCCATTTACTCTGAGATCTTAGAACTACCATCTTTGAAAGGTCACTGATAAAATGCCACATATGCGTGGGGCACCTGGGTGGCTCAGCCCATTAGGCATCCAACTCTTGATCTCAGCTCAGGGCTTGATCTCAGGGCCATGAGTTCAAGCCCCCCACTGGGCAAGAAGCCTCGCTTAACATGAAATGTCACATACGTGTGGTCAAAAGGTTCAGGGAGCATTTTAAGGAGACTTGTTGAGAACAAGCTGAAGTACTTTTAGTGGGGGGGGGGTTCCACCAAGTCGATCTTTGATTAACTCAACATACATTTATTAAGCACCTACTCTGTGCAAAAGTGTGCACTACCCGGAGGGTGCAGTCCTGGGCAAAAATAGGCAGGTGACTCCCCAAGAAGGTGTCTGGGGAACCACCGCCCCAAACAGCCTGTCTTCAACCCCATCACCAACCCCATGGCCACCCTCCAGGGCTTCAAGGTCATGATGGCAGCCTCAGTGGTAGGACCCTCAGAACAGCAGATGGGCCTAAGAGTGGAAGCATGGCACCACAGTACGGGGTCAGGGCCTTGAACCCAGAACACTGCCCTTCTTTCACATCAGGGTGCCCTGGAGCCAGGGGCAAAAGAAGGAGGTTTGTGGGGCCTGGACCCCGAATTCTCTGTCACCCTAGACCTAACTAAGCATCCTAACCTCTACGGTCACCCTCAGCCCCCTTCTCCTGACCCTAAGGAGAACCAGGTCAGGCCTCAAAGGGAAATTAGGGATGAAGCAGTCAAGACCCATTTTGCAGACTGGAAGGCTGAGGCCCAGAGCCCAGGAGGGTATAGCCTGAGATAACACAGCAGGTCAGCAGTGGAGCCCGCACACACTCCCATCCCTGGGATCTGCAGAGTCCCAATCCCTGGAGGCCTCAGCTCGGGTCTGGCACCTTCCAGGACAGCGGCTCGGGGTCCGCCTGGTGAACGGAAGCAGCCGCTGCAGTGGGACGGTGGAGGTCTGGATCCGGAAGTCCTGGGAGCCGGCATGCGGAGCGTTCTGGAACCACGATGCCACCGAGGCCGTGTGCCGAGCGCTGGGCTGCGGCGGGGCCGGGCCGACCATCCAGCCTAACCTGCCACCCTCGGAGCTGCCACCTGGTCCAGGCGCTGGAAACGCCAGCGAGGCCCCGAACGCCACACTGGCCCTGGCGCCGGCCGTCCTGTGCCGAGGGGCCGAGTGGCCGCTCTGCTACGTGGAGGAGCACGTGTGCGACAGTGCCGGGAAGCCGGCTGAGATCACCTGCACAGGTACAAGTGGACAGCCACCTGGGCCCTGCCTGCCCTACCCTCAGGCCTTCAAGTCATTGCCCCTCACTCCTGTCCCCAGCCCTTGGCCCCTGGACCCAAGCCCCGCCCTCCAAATCCCCCTCCTCCCCCCACTTCGCCACCTGCCTCCCGCCACCAATGCACACACAGCTGGTTCCCACACTGGAGGACTGCAGCACTGTCTCGTTTCCAATTCTGCGCAAGCCCTCAGATCTGGACCCCGGACCTCTCCCCCTACTAGGTCTCCAGCTCCACCACTTTGGTCCCCAATCTGACCCCTTGGGTCCCTAATCCTAACTGGGTCTCTAGCCCTTACTTACTGGTCCTGCCTCTTCTTTCGCATAGGACCTCTATCTCTGCCTCTACCTCCCATGTACATAAATATGCCAGGTTCCCTTGTGCCCCTTAGCGTTGTCGCTCTCCAGCCAGGAGACCTGTTTTTCAGGCCCCGCCCACCAGGTATCTAGCCCCACCCACCAGCCTGCAGCTCCGCACACCCAGTCCACAGCCTCGAGATTTTTCTCTGTCCAGCCCACCAGGTTACTAGCCCCTCCCACAGGTGCTTAGTCCTGGTGAGTCTCTGACCTCTGCCCACCAGGTCCTCAGCCTTAACAGGGTTTTCCAGTCCTGCCCACTGAACTACCAGCTCATCTCACTGGGTCCACAGCCAAGACCACCCTCCCACCCCTCCCTTCCTCATGTTCTTCCCAACCACCCACCATCCTCTTCCCCTCTTTTCCCAGAGAATCGCGCGGTGCGGTTGGTGGGCGGCAGCAGCCCGTGCGCCGGCCGCGTGGAGATGCTAGAGCACGGCCAGTGGGGGTCGGTGTGCGACGACACGTGGGACCTGGAGGACGCCCAGGTGGTGTGCCGGCAGCTGAACTGCGGCTGGGCGGTGCAGGCCCTGCCCGGCTTGCACTTCACCCCTGGCCAAGGCCCCATCCACCGGGACGAGGTGAACTGCACAGGGACCGAGGACTTCCTGGGGGCCTGCCACGGGCTGCCCGGAAACGGCTACTGCGGTCACAAGGAGGACGCCGGCGTGGTGTGCTCAGGTTAGCAGGCGGTCACCTACCCACACTTACCTGTCCTAGGCCTGGGACCCGGGAGGGATGGCCCCTGCCGGTGCGAGGGCAAGTCCAAGAGCGAAGCTAAGAGACAAGCAAAATCCGAGGGACAGAGTGATGAATGCCCTAAGAAAGGACGCCAGGTGGAGTTTAGAGGGAGCCGGCACTCCAGAGTTGCAGGGCAAGCCTGTGCACCTCCTGGAGGAGGGGACATCAATGGTGAGACTCTTCCCCAGTGTGAGTTGGTCACCTGGTTCAGAGCAGGAAGGGCGGATGGAGGCAAGGAGACCCCCGAGGAGGCTGTCAGCGATCCCAAGGAGGCCATGAAGTTCCGGTTCAGCCAGTCCTTGTTTTCGCTTGTGCACAGGAATGGGGGTGAGGGAGAAGGGGTCTTGGTAGAGATTCTGATTCAGTAGGTCTGGGCAGGGCTCCGGAGTCTCCATTTGTAACAAGATCCTATGCCATGCTGCTGCTGCAGGTCCACAGACCACAGTTTGAGTAGCAAAGCAGCATGGGCCAGCAGAGGTGGAGCAGAGGACAGGAGGGTGCAGATAGAGAAGGGAAAGGACACAGATTCTGGAGACTGATTGTCTGTAGGGTGTTTGCATTCATGAGTCTGGTCTGCTGGGGGGCTTCAGCCCAAAGGGTCCTGTGACCTGACTCTTCCCCCACCCCCACCCCGCACCTCTCCTCTGCAGAGCACCAGTCCTGGCGCCTGACTGGGGGCGCCGACCCCTGCGAGGGGCAGGTGGAAGTACATTTCCATGGGGTCTGGAGCACAGTGTGTGACAGTGAGTGGTACTCCTCGGAGGCCCAGGTGCTCTGCCGGGCCTTGGGCTGCGGGACGGTGGCTACAAGACCCAAGGGGCTGCCCCACTCGCTGCCAGGGAAAATGTACTACTCATGCAAGGGGGAGGAGCCCAGCCTCTCCGATTGCTACTGGAGGTTCAACAACTCCAACCTCTGCAAAGAGTCGAGTGCAGCCAGAGTCCTCTGCTCAGGTATCCCTCCGCGCCCCCCCCCCCCCCCCCCACAGATGTAGACTAGCATTTCCACCCGAATCTGAAGCCTTAGAACTGACAGGCCAGGGACCAAAGCTTGGCCTGGGGCGGGAATGACAACTACTGGCCTTACAGGGATCATTGCCCTTACCGTGCCCAGGCTGACGTGGCTAATTAATCAGGGCATTCTTGCCCACAGAACCCTCGATTCAACCCCCAAAGCATGAGTCCAGTATTTGGTGAGACGTCACTCTATGCTAAGCAGTGGTATCTTTTGACTGGAATTCGTTCAAGGAAATGAAGCTGCCGTCCCAAAGCCGGTGACATAGGAGAATATTGAGAGACACGAATAATAACATCAGCCGGTGGGGCCCCAGTGACGTGCCAGGCATTGGGGAGCACCGGGACCTCTTATTTCAGCAAAGCCTCATTTCCACACTGTGAACTGGATTCTATCATATTTCACCAAATCTAAAGTGGCACCGACAGGTGACACCGTTATGGTTTCATGTACCATAATGGACAACAGTGCTGCCAAAATACACCCGTGACATGCCATCGATTGTAACAATTGATGCCAGCACCCCAATTTCAGAGGTGTGATGCTGTGAAAAAGCCAGAGTGTTAGACCCAGAGAAACATGGTGTTAGCGTCCGTGGAGCCTAGCTCTACCATTCACCCATGGGGGTTGGGGGTGGTGGTTCAAGGCCAGGGTCGTGTGGATGCAGACAGGCGCCACCTCACGAGGGAGCTGGGAAATCGGGTAATATCCACCGGGGGACTTAGCAAGCCCCATCTCTTAACCTGTCAAGTGATTATGATAGTGATCATAACGTCAGCTTCCCAGCTCCCGGGGCCAATGTGAAGAACGAACCCAGGACTTAGCAGAAAAAGAGATTTGGGGTGTGTAGCCCCTAGTTCTAGGTCGTGTGTCTGTCTTGCTCCGTTTCTCACACAAGGACCGGCACACAGTGGGTGTTCGGTAACGTGTGGTGAGTGAATGACCGGTGCTCTCTGACAGGCTCCCGGAGTCTGCTCAATCTGTCCACTACGGAAGCACCTGCAAGCATTCAGCCGGTCACTGTCGGTGAGTGTCGCTGGGTATACGGTTTCTCGGAGAAGTGGGTGCACGCCTCCCACATCCCCCACCTCCAGACAATGGACTTGGGCTCCCTCCGCCCCCACCTTGTCCCCACGCTCCGTTGTGTGGGTGCTTTTGCCCCTCTCTGCTCCCCTCCCTGCCGTGTAAGCCCCACAGCTTCCGGAATCCTGGTATTTCATGGACAGGGGCCCACTCTCCGGTCGGGCAGGAGAATAGAGCAGGAGAGAGCCAGTGATGGTCTGATCTGACTCGGGCCGGTGGTAGGGAACAGTCAGTGTGTTAATAACGTCCCGGGCAGCGGTCCAGAGCTTTACCATCATTATTTCCCAGCCCTGTAACCTTCCTGGCACCCCCATCGGGGAGGTCTCATTAGCGCCTTTACACAGAGAAAGAGGCTTGTGCTCACAAGGGGAAGGTACAGCCGGCCAGCATTGGCCGGAGTTTGCATCCAAGGCTCTGATCTGAACCGGGCTCGGTGTGCCCACCAGCTGTGTACGGCTTGGCTGACTTCCCGGAGGACTCCCGAGGCTCAGAGCCCACTGGCTGTGTAGCGCTGGGCTAAGTCTCTCTGAGCCTCAGATCTCTTGACTGTAAAGTGGGGATGATCGCAGTAGCTTTCTCCTGGCATTGTTGTGAGTCTCCAATGAATTCATTTCTCAAAAGTGCTTAGAACAGGGCAGAGCAGATGGTAAGCACTGTCTGAGCATAAGGTATTCCGGTGATTACTTAGTCCGGGCATGGAGCCCCTTGGTGACCCCAGGATAGTCTCGGGGGCTGGCCCAGGTTCACGGGCTGTGAGCCATTTCCTGCTTCCACTGGCTTGGGGACCGATGGAGGGGCACTAAGTCCGACACAGAACCGCCAATGGATGAGGGCACAGAAAGGGGATGAAATCCCGGGGAGGGCACAGGCTGTGGGGGTGAACTCCTGCCAGAACCCCAGACACCCGCTTGCACGCTCTCTCTGATGCAGAGAAAGATCCACCTCCAAGGACCACTCTGTAACCTTTGGCCCCACAGCCCTGCCTTCAGCTTATCCCTCTGGGCCCACATTCACTGGTCTCCTCATGGCCCCCATGGCCCAGCCTCTCTTGCACCCACTTCCTGCTGCTAAATCCACCTCCTACCTTGGTCCAAGTCGCCCCCTTTGCTAATGGAGGGAAGAGGAAAAGATGAGAACAGGGAGGGGGTAATCTCTTGGCGGGAGGGGCGGGGAGCAGACACTACGCCCAGCCAGGGGGTCAGGATGCTCTCATGCCACAGTCCCCTGTAATGCTGTCACTACCCTTCATCCAACCCTGTGGCTTGACACTAAGAAGGAGGCGGTTCCCGTCTCTTCTCTAGCGAGAGCTCCAAGCACCTGCCTCTATCCAGGCTTTGGGTTTTGTAAGCAGGGGTGGGGCGAGAGAGAGGTGAAGACAGCAAGCCACATGGAGGCTGCAGAGCTGGGAGGTCCAGAATCACGGCCCTCACCTCTGTCCTCAGGGCATACATGTCTGGTAGGAATGATGCATCCGGGGCATAGAAGACACATATCGCTCTCCGGATGGTCTGTTTGCTGCCAGAGGTGGCTCCAAGTCACCTTCTTTAGAAAGCCAGCCTCGGTGTCCCGCCTCCGCCCTCCCACCGGAGAATCAGGTGCCCCCTGAAAAGCCTCACGTCTGCCCATACCTCCTTCCCAACAAGCATGGCACCATATTGGATTGAGTCAACGTGTTGATCTCCCACTGGACAGTGGCCACAAGGCCCATGATGCTGATGTCATATTTGTATCCCTAGAGCCTAGTGGGCACACAGTGGGCACTCAATGACTATTGAGCTGGGGGCCAGGGGAAAGGCTCCCTTCGTTAATTGTTCCTTCCGTGCCCCTTTCTTGAGCACCTCGCGACAGAAGGCATCTAAAAGCAGATGGGAACATTTGAAAAAAAGAAGAGAGAAGGAAGAGAAGTCCAAAAGGGAAGTGGGTCAGTGGGAGAGAGGCTGGAGAGACAAGGAGGGCAAGGAGAGGTCTGTGTTCATTCCTCTTTCTGATTTGGGGTTCTTGCTTCCAGAATCTACTGTGACCCAGCAAACGGAAGCCTGGAAACCACGAGAACTAATGCTTCTCATCCTCTGCGTCATTCTGGGAATTCTCCTCCTTGGCGTCCTCATCTCCACGGCCTTCATCCTCTTCAAAGTCAAAGGAAAATACGGTAGGTGCTGAGTTCTGGGAGCCACAGGAAAGGCCCAGGGAGGGAAGAAGCAGGCCTGAGGTGTGGCCTTCTCTGAGGAC
This sequence comes from Helogale parvula, assembly GCA_004023845.1. NCBI lineage: Eukaryota > Metazoa > Chordata > Mammalia > Carnivora > Herpestidae > Helogale > Helogale parvula. The sequence continues at coordinate 104,068 of PJEM01004310.1, read as the reverse complement.
TCAGCAGAATGGAGCGCCCTCCGGCAGTGGCCGCTTGGGAGCACCTCCTGACGGGCAGGATTTTCCCAGCATGCCCAGCAGAAGTGGTTCATGGGAGGACTAGACTGTGTGTGCATTTGAGGGAGAGGTGGGGAGAGAGGGGTCTCTGTGAGAACAGGGCCAGGTAGCCCGGGAGAGAGCAAAAAGTGACTTGTAGTGGCTCTGCTTCCCCTCTCTCAGCCCTGCCCGTTGTGGTGAATGCCCAGCACCCACCCGCCACCACCCCAGAAGCAATCAATAACTATCAAGAAGTCCCCATTACCATTTCCAAAGAAGAAGGTAGGATGCCACCCACCCTGGGCTGGAGGAGGGCTGGGGAGGATTGGAAAGGAATACTTTTTTGGAGGGTCAGTACTTAGGTTCAAGGAGCACCCCATTGGAGGTAAGACCTCAGCCAGCCCACTGTGCCCGTGGGACCTTGACCTTGCCATGCCTCAGTCTGGGCCTTGATGGGCAGATGACCTTACAGAGGGCAGTCATTCGAGACTAGGCTTTGGAGTTCTGGAATAGTAAAGGCTCAGGTCATTTCTCAGAGCAAAGTTCTGCCCTGAGAATTGGCTGGTGGGTGATATTATCGCCTCTTTGAATCACCTCAGTCAGCCTTCCTGCAGAGCCCCGTTAAGATTTCCTGGAATGTGATTTTATTGAAGACTGTTTGAATGGGGGAAAAAAAAAGTCACATCAGTTATCCATCTTTTACAACATAGGGATTTATACCTCTTGAAAGTCTCGTAAAGGAACTCAAGTTTCCTTGCATTGCATCATGACTATATAAAATCACCTTTATTTGAAAGCATTCGGTGCCCAGAAAATCAATACAGAAATCAGCCAAATTACCCAAATGTTCTCTCTGCATGGTATCTGTGTATTTGAGAAGAGAATAGGAACAGAGAACCTAGCACCCGAGTTGGGCACAGAGCACTCGCTCACTGAAAGTTACGGTCTCGGGGTTAAGAGCCACACTGCCTGCTTCTCTGGGCCAGGTGAGGACCTGCCTGTGCCTCAGTTTCTTCGGCTGTAAAAGGGGGTCACTAAGGTACCGACCTCACAGAGCTGTTCCGAGAATCCAGATGGGACCATGTTTTGAATGTTAGGCCAGCACCTGGCATGTAGCAACTGCTCCGTGCCTGTGAATAAACACGTGATATTCGTTCCCCGTGCTTGAAGTGGGTGGGGGGGGAGCTTGGAAAACCCAGACTGGAGGGGTTTGTACAAGATGGGCTACCCGGTGCTCGCCCTGCGCTCTGTCTCTGGTCCCCTCCATCCATGCTCTCTGCTGCCTCTCCCTGTGTCTTTCTCCCCACCATGTCCCCATGCTCCCCAACTCTGCTCTCTCCCCAGTTCCCAAGCTGCCCATCCAGGTCCAGGCCCCACCCCCCAAGGACTCGGACTCCAGCTCGGACTCAGACTATGAGCACTATGACTTCAGCTCCCAGCCTCCCGTGGCCCTGACCACCTTCTACAGTGAGTGCCTGGGCCCGGGCTCCCGAGGGCCCCCCTGCCCCTGCCAGGGAGAGGGCCCGTGTGGCTGGGGACTTTCAGGACATTCCACCTGGTGACACCTGCATGATGTGGGTGAACTGCCCCCTTCCACCCACGGGATTGACTGCAGATGGCCCCACACCGAGGCTTTCCAAATCTTTGGTGACCCTAGAGACCTCTCCATGTCTCCAGCTTCCTTCTTTCCCACGTTTGTCTCCGGCCATGCTGGGTCTTAAGACCCGCCCCTCGATATTCACCTAAAGGTGGCCATGTCTGTGTTAGACAAGGAAGTCCAAGCAAGAGACATTCGTTCCGATGCCTCTCACATGCTCACACACCCTCTCTGTGCCCCATTCTGCCCATCTCCCTGACGCCCTCCCCTACCTTCCCGGGCCAGCCCAGCTTGAACCTCTCAGCCTTTTTCAGCTCTTCTGCAGGCCTGCTGGGGGAGGGGAGGAGGTGCTCAGGGCAGGGCCCGGCGATGTGGGAGGTTAGAGCGGAGAGTCCCCCACCGATTGTGAAACCCCTCTGGAGCTTGTCAGCCATTCCTCAGGTCCCCCGAGGACCCCTCATATAAGCGAGGATGAGAGTTTGGCTGTGAGTGTGACAGACGTCCCCAGATGACAGTGTCCTTCGAAGTTGGCAGGGGCCCAGCCCCTCCTCTCTTGCCGCCATGCAGCCCCTAAGATGTTGCCCTTGTCCACGGGGTCCAGCATGGCTCACTAGAATCCGAATTCTGGGCGGCAGGACGGGAAAGGAAGGTGGGGCATGTCCTACCCTAACAGGCAGGATGCCAGCGATGCCCACGTCACTGGTGCTCCCATCAGCCCGGCCAGAACCGAAGTCCACCGGCTGATGGAGAGGCTGGCAGATGAAGCCTCTGTCCGGAGCAGCTGTGTGTCCAGAGAAAAGCCAGAGTGTCTCCTACTCCAGGACGAGAGAATGGATATTGGGGATTGCTGGTTGTCTGTGCCCGACCTGGCACCCCAGGGCCTCTGGGGTGGGAGGTGGATGATTCCACTTCAGCTGTGCCGTATATCAGCCTTTGGGAGGCACTGGGACGAGGCATCCTTAGAACCTGGGATTCTGAGCCCACGCATGTAAGGTGTAAGACGGAGAGTCCAAAATCCTATGACACTGTGACAGAAATTCAGGGGCACCCATTTTGAGAGAGCTGACGGCAAGCTTCCAGACCCCTCAAGTCCCTAAGACTCAACAAATCCACCTGTCACCAGGTCTGAAGTGAAGAACTGGATGTAAGCCAGGCTTCCACTCCGGAAAGTTCTAGATGCTCCTAGAAGGCACCACCTGCCCCTTTCCTGCCCAGGGTCTCCAGGGCATGAATGGAGAGCCCAGGACTCTTCCTGTTTCCTTAAGGAGGAGGAGGGGCAGCTGGAAGGCCAGAGAGGCACCAAGTGCTGGGGTTTCTGGCCAGAAACCAGCAGCCTGTCCCTGCGCTATTTAGAGATTGAGGGTCGGGGTCTGGCTGGACACGAGCCTGCGGGGTAATGGGAAATGTTCAGACTCCCAAGTCCGGAGGCCCGCCTGCCCTTCCTCCGGGCCCCAAGGACCGCACCCCCTCACCTCTGCTTTCCTCGTAGACTCCCAGCGGCACCGCTTCACGGAGGAGGAGGCCCAGCAGAACAGGTTCCAGATGCCCCCACTGGAGGAAGGTGAGTGCTGATCAGGGTGTCAGCCCTGACCGCAGACCTAGCAAGCCCGCTGACCTTGAGAAGCCCCAGCAGCCAGCGCCCTCAGCAGGGGGGAGTGGTCTAACAATTCCTCTTTCCTGAGTCCAGTTCAAAGCCCTCTCAAAGCATCGCTGCTCCTCTCCTCCCCATCCTCCCTTTCCTGGCCCAGGACTTGAAGAGGCGCACAGCTCCCAGGTCCCACCCGCCGGCGCCAGCGCTGGCCACTACGGTGGCAGCTTCGCCACAGACGCACCCTCCCTGGGTTCTCAACACCACGCGAGAAGCAGCAGGGAGTCCAGCACGTCCTCCGGGGAGGACTACTGCAATAGCCCCAGCAGCCGGCTGCCTCGGTGGACCCCTCAGGTGTTTTCTACAGAGAGGAGCCCCTTCTTGGAGCAGCCCCCCAACTTGGAGCTGGCTGGCTCCCAAGCTACTTTTTCAGGTGAGCTGGGCCCCGGGGGATTCTGGGTGTGTCCTCGGCCTCCCAACCTGTGGCTGACTTGGCTGGAGGCGGCATAAAGCCGGAAAAACCCTGAGCCGGGCTGAGTTCAGGATTCCAGCTCCAGCTGGGCCGCCATTTGGCTGTGTGACCTTGAGCAAGTCTCCACCCGCCTCTGGGCCTTCATTTTCTTATTCGTGGTCAAGCCAGGGACTTAAGTCTTATGAGTCGGGAGGTCCTGCTCGCTCTGGCAGCTCGTGAGCTGGCCGTCATCAGGCAGAAATGATCGGCTCTGGGGGTTTCCAGCAGGGCCCTCGGCTGACGACAGCTCCAGCACCTCATCCGGGGAGTGGTACCAGAACTTCCAACAGCCGCCTCAGCCTCCCGAGACGGAGCAGTTTCAGTATCCAGGTGCCACGGGCAGGGAAGGTGGTCCTGAAAGGGGGGGATGGACAGGGGCAGTGGGTGGATGAGTAGGGGAACTTGACCCCATTGGACACATCCACCCATGAGGAAAAGAAGAGAAGGAAAAAGATTGGTTTAGACAAACAAGACTATGAGGAGGTGGGGAAAGTAGGTGTGGGTGGCACAGAAAAAACGTCAAAGAATGCCTTGAGAGGAAGTGAGCTCCCCATTAGTGGAGGCATTCAAGCAGAAGTAGCCAATGGTCCCTTGGGGGGAGACTGAGGTGGCAGGGATCTGCCAGTGTTTGGTCGCCCATCATGTCCTGTGCAAGCGTGGGAACTATAGCCCTGAACTGTGCAGATGAGACTCTGCCTTCTGGACTCACATTCTAGCAGCGGAGCTGGCAGTGACCAGGAGCACACAACGGGAGTCTTGTCACTGCACCCCACACGGCATCGCAGGGGAGGGGTGTGGACTTGGACCCACTCAGCTCTGTCTTGTGGGTCAGGAGGGGCGGTGACCAGCCTCCCACTGACTCGAGCCTCCTGGCCACACAGGAACCCCCAGGCCCCAGGCCGACTCCGTTGGCAATGAGGACTATGATGACATCGGGGGCTCCTAGGCTGGGTCCCAGTGAGGCTCCCGGAGGCTCCCTTCCGCCGGACTCCTGCTCCACCTGCCCCCACCCTCCTACCCCGCCCCCCCCCACATCACCCCCCAGGGGACTGAGAAGACTTCCCCGGAGAGATGCAAGGAAAGCTTTCACCCTGCACCCCTCAGTCTCCGTCTGTCAAACAGAAGCTGCTCACCCAGCCGTCCCCTAGCCCCAAAGAGCCCAGAGGTGGAAGGTGCTCCCTTGGAGAGGTAGTGAGCTCCCCATCTCAAGGATGAACAAGCGGCCTGGGCCACCTCTCAGCAGGCTGCAAGGAGGGGCCGAACCGAGGCCCTTTTCTGATCCTCCGGCATCTTCGATTTGTTTACTTCCCTGAGTCTCAAACAGCTCAGGGGCCCAGAGGTACCGAGAGAACAGAAACGGGCCCATCCCAAGTCCTGCCCAGGGAGGCCTCGGGGGCAAGGGCTGTGGGACTGCTTTGGCAGATACTGGGGTTGGGCGGGGGGGAGGGGGGCGGCACACCCACTGACCCAGGTTGGCAACCGCCCGGGGCACGGGAGTCCGGCCTTCCTGGGAATGGCCCGCTGGTGACAAGCTGGATGACTGCCCCTCCCCCACAACCAAGGGACTGGAGCCTGCAGGCAGCTCTGCCTCTGGAGAACCTCGGAGCCCACGGGGCGCAGCCATGTTCTGCAGTGACTGTCCCTGGACAAGAGACCCTTACTTTGAGCCTCCCATGGCTTACAGAGACGGCCCGAGTCCAGCCCCCGCTTAGACCCAGAGTTGGGCCCCAGTGCCCATGGCAGCAGGAGGGGCCCAGAGGCTGCACCAAGCGCCTCGTGCCCATCTGTCTGCTTGGATTTCTGGGAGCTTCTCTGAGGATCGCGTGAATATGCAGTGTCACGCCCAGAGCCACAAACATGTCAGAGCGGCCCGAGGGCTCAGGGCCAGCTGCTGGTGTCCTGTTTCAAGTATCCTAAGATTAAAGTAATTGCTGAATAAAAATGGGGCATGGAGTGACAAGTCTTTGAACTCTCGTGTGTGTATGTGTGTGTGTGTGTGTGTGTGTGTGTGTGTTGAGGGGGGGCAGCTCTATCCATGTAGGTGGAAATGTTGGGAAATCAAGCCTACTGTGGCCCAGCACCAGGAAAACTGCTGGGGACACACAAAGAGGAGGACACGGGGCCCGTCCTCCGGGATGAGGTGGACACAGACATGCCCGTGAGTGAGATCGGCGCTGTTCTCTCTTCTCTGCCCCACTCGGCGGGCGCCGGCTCCGTGGCTCCAGAGATCTCCATGACAGGGTAATGCGGTTTCGGCTCAGAGCCGAGGCCTGGCAAAGACCGGCTCCCAGGCCCGGAGGAGCTGAGGTGGGTCCTGCATATGTGCAGCGGGGACGGGTTGTGGAAGGCTGGGATTTTAGCCCAGCCGCTAGGGTCGGGTTCCCTCTGAGCACCCCCAGAGCAGGCAGATGCGGGTGGTCCTGCCCAGCGGGGCTGCGGAGGGCCTGCTTTCTGTTCACCTGTCCCAGACTTGGAGAGAAGGCGAGCTCTCCCCAGTGCAACTGTCACAGGATGTGGTTCCCGGTGATGGCCCCTTTCTGCCCCTCTGAACCCTCCTCAGCCTTTGGGGCGGGGGCGGGGGGGGGGTGATTCCTGGGGGAGGAGGCAGTGCTGGGGTGGGCAGGGACAGAGCCCCAGGGCGGTTTGTGAAAGCTTTTTTTTTTTTTTTAACAGCCTGGGTTCAAATCCCACCTTTTCCCCGCATGGCCTCCAGTGAGCCGCTGGACCTCTCTGAGCCTTTGCTACGAAATTCAGAAGTTCGTCTGTAAAGTGGGCGTGGCGTAGTAGACGCAATGCAGGTGGTGGCAAGGGTTAGAGGCTTAGCTCTTTCTCAGTGGAGGCGAGAGAGGGGGGAGGAGAAGAGAAGACAGCCACCAATCCCTGGGTCTTAGCGCCCTGGTGCTGGCGGAGGCAAGGGGGACATCTTGTCCCACTCTTGGTTTTCCAGATGAGGACGCTGAGGCCTAGGAGGGAAAGGACCCATCCAAGGGCACTCGGAGCATGAACAGCCAAGTCCCAATTCAGCCCTATCCCACCTGCCCCCGGCCACCCAGGACTGGGACGGGGAGCTGTGGACACCCTCTGAGTTCTGGCTCCTGTCTCACCAGAGCCCCCTTTCCATCCCTGGCCCCCTCTCCACCCGCACACACCAGGCTGAGAGAAATTGGGAAACTCTGAGATGTGTCTCCTTTGCCCCCCTTGCAGCCTGGTGGCCCCAGGGTCCCACAGGTCGAGGGGACTTTCTGACGGCTGGTGTCCAGAACCACAAGGCATCCTATGCTGGGGGGCTGCTCACAGAGACAGCTTTTCCCAACCATCTCAATGCATCCAGGGGACTCGGAGGGCTCCTGATGGAGCGAGACTGCGCTGGAAGGAGAGAGGCGGGGATCAAGGACATCCGGGTCTGATCCGAGGGAGTGGGAGCCTGGCAGAGAAGGGTGTGCTCACCGCCCTCTCAAGAGACCACATTACAATAAGCCTCAGGGACCCGGGAGAGGAAACACCAAGGTGTTAAATGGACATGGAGGCCCATCGATACAGCCGGAGGGGCTCTGTCTGGGCTGAAGGCACTGCAGGAATTTTATGGCTCTCTCTGCAAGCCTGTGAGAGAATGGGCACTGGGCATGTGGGGGGCCCAGGAGAGCCCCTAACCCAGCTGAAGGGAGGCCATCTGGAAAGACATGTTGGGAGGGGGGGAGGGTGTGGTGGCGCTGATGCTCTGAGCTGGGCGGTAAAGGATGAGTAGGAGTTTGCCGTCCAGGAGTGGAAGGAAAGGCATCCCGTCAGTGGAAGGGCATGAGCAGAGACAGCACGGGACACCAGGTAGCGGCACGTTAAAGGAGGACCGGCCTGAGAGAAGAGGCTGAGGACAGTCGATTCTCATAACAACCCGATTCTGTTGCTGAGAACTCGGAGGCCCCGAGAGGGTAGGTAGAATGGCCAAGTCACACCGCCAACAAGCGGCAGCTTTCACGTGCTGTCTAGCTTCAGAGTTTGAGCGTTAACCATGGCACTTCCGGTGGAAACCTATTCTTGTCCCTGTGTCCCCTGGGGCCAAACTGCGGGGCACGGCCAGAGCCCCAGCCTGGCTCTGAGGTCTGGAGACACCGCCTGTCTGTCCCCCAGCAGCACTGGCACCGGCTGGGTACTGGGATTCCGCGCTCATTACCTCTGGGCACATACGTGTGGCCGTTCGCACGGAGGAGGGAAACTGAGCACCTCCCTTGAGGAGTTTAAAGTCTCTGGGGCAGACACACAGAGCCCAGTGACTCCAGTATATCATCATGGGTCAGTGGTGACGGTGATGATGGTGGTGGCTGGCATTTGCTACACGTGTGAGGCTTAAAGGATCTCACATAATCCTCACAAGAAAGAGCTCTCTGAGAAGGGATTATCCTCCATCATTTATAGGTAAGGAAACGAGGACCAGAGAGGTTAAGTGAGAAGCCGGAGGTCACACAGCTTGGCAGGCAGTACCACTTTTGCACCTAACTCCAAAGACCCCATGTGAATCCCCTGCACAGTGGGGCCACATCATGGCATATTTAACCTACTCAAACTTCAGTGTATCTGCTCAGCAGCGAAAGAGAAACAAAAGGAACAATGGAGCCCATGGTCCCCTTCAGTGAACAAACACGGGGAAGGGGGGGGAAGGAGGGAGGAGAGAGGGAGGAGCTGGGGGCCCCTCTGTCCCCTCAGACCCTGAGCACTCTTCATCACCTGGGCATCTTGCCACAGCGGATAAGCCTCTAGTTACTAACAACTAAACCTTTTCATGCACGGTGGGCCTGACCACAGCCCCCGCCCCCCGCCCCGGCCCTTCATCTGGGCCACCCAGCTCTGGAGGGAGAAACATCTAAATTGGAGACAGTGCAGGACAGACTCACATACAGGAGAGACTTCCTAATGGAGTTTACTTTTCCCCTCCCTTCCTCCCTCCCTCTCTCTTTTTCTCCTTCTTTCGTTTTCTTTCTTTTTAAAAAGATTTTTTAAGTGTTTATTTTTGAGAGAGAGAGACAGAATGCGGGTGGGGGAGGGGCAGAGAGAGAGGGAGACACAGAATCCGAAGCAGAATCCAGGTCCTGAGCTGTCAGCACAGAGCCCGACGCAGGGCTCGAACTCACGAACCCTGAGATTGTGACCTGAGCCGAGGTAGGACACTTATCCAACTGAGTCACCTGGGCGCCGTGTCGTTTTCTTTCTTGTAAATAGTCACATGGTTCAAAACTCCAAACAACATAGACGTGCATATCATTAAAGTCTTGTTACCCACCCATCTGCCCTCCCCCTCCCGCTGCCCCCTCCCCCCGGAAACAGTACTGTTTTTCTGATACAAACACAAGCAAATCTGAATATCTCTTGCTTCCCCCACGTCCCTGTGTATTAAAACCAACCAACCAACAAACAAAAAAACCAGCATTCTACCCACTCTCCTAGGCTCCTTGCTTCATTTCGCTTCTTAAACGTGCCCGAGAATTCTCCCGAGGGATCTCTGGGAGCAATGTTGACCATATTTGAGATCTGTCTCGTGTGCTAGTCAAGCGCGTGATCTCTACTTCCTGTGTGACTCCCACACAGCGCTCCAGGGGGCTGTGTGGACAGAGAGGAAGAAGCCACTAACTTTGACGGAAAGCTGGGGAAAGCAGGACAGAAGAGAGAACAAATGAGTTGGGCCTTGAAGGATGAGAAGGAGTTCGCTAGAGGAAGGCCATTCCCAGAGGCAGCATGTGTGGAGCATGTTGACTGAAGTGTGGGGAGCAGGGAGTCCACACACGGGAAGAAACACTGGGGAGCACCCCAGGGGGGCTATAACCTCATTCAGGGGTTTGGTCGTGGTCCTACGGGCACTGGGGAGTCATGAGCAGTTTCTAAGGCAGGGAAGGAATCAGATGAGACAGATGTTCTAGAAAGATCACCACTGGGAGGTGGGGGTGGGTTGGGGGGTGGCCACTGAACACCAGTGGCCAGGACTGGGGGCTGGAGAAGGGTCCCAGGGGGTGGGGCGTGATCACATGCACGGGAGACACTTTCTGACAGGACACTCCAGCCACAGTGATAATTATGACGACTGTGACATTAAAACAGCTTCCATTCCTGGGGCGCCTGGATGGCTCAGTCGGTTGAGCGTTCGACTTCGGCTCAGGTCATGATCTCGAGGTTCATGAGTTCGATCCCCATGTCGGGCTCTGTGTAGATGGCTCGGAGCCTGGATCCTGCTTCAGATTTTGTGTCTCCCTCTTCTCTCCCCCGCTCCTCAAAAGTAAATAAATATTTAAAAAAATTTTTTTAAAGCACAGCTTCCATTCCTGAGTACTTACTAGGCGTCAGGCGCTGTTCTGAGTATATTCTGGGTACTGACACATTAATGCTCACAGCGGCGCCGCGAGTTATTAATGCGTATCACCATCCCACGGCTAAGGAAACCAAGGCTCCGGAAGATTCAGTTTTAGCCAGGGCTGTCCGCTGGTCATGGGGTGGCTGGGCCGAGGCTCCCCCTGCACATGGCCTCCTTAGGTGAGAGGTCCACGCCACAGGCTCATTTCTGTGCTCACTGCTCTGAATGTCCAGCCAGAGCACCAGACCACTTGATCTTCAAGACCCACAGCTCACTGCATCTTCCGGGCACCTGGGAGACCCTGAGGGCTGAGGCCAGGAGGAGGCCTGGGCTCGATGATCCCACCAGAGAGGCGCGTCTCTGGTCTGCGACCTGGGCCGCAGCATGTGGCTCTGAGACCACTCCCAAGGGCACGGGCTCCAGCTTCCCTGCCCTGGCCGGGACTCATCTGCTGGGACCCAAACTTTTCCACTGGAAACCTCACCCCCAAGTTGTGCCTGCGAAGCCCTGCTCGGGCCCCCATCCTCCCCGCCGCCCCATCTGTGGTCTCCACTTCCACCCCTCCCTGAGACTGTCTCTGCGGTCCTGGAGGCGGGCAGAGGTGGCCAGGGCCCCCGTGCGGCCCCTCGGCGTGGGCCTCTCTTGGCCATGGCCCCCGGACCCCTGTCCCGGCTCTGTGAAGACGGGATGGTGTCTCCACAACGGGGAGGAGCAGGGGACACCCGTCGGGGAAGGGATGAGTTCAAAGCAGCCTCAGTGGAAAGTTCATCTCCCACCACATCCTTCAGCTGTTTACCAGTTTGACGCGGTGCTGGCATCCTGACATGAAAAGAGGCTCACCTCTCACCAGCATCATCGAGGAAGGACCGAAATAGCAACAGAGGAAGACAAAGAACAGAGAGACAAAGGCAGGGAGGAGGGAGCGAGTGCGTGATGAGACAGAGAGGAAAATCATTAGGAGGCAACGTGGGTCGTGCGGACAGATGAAACCACCTTTACCCCCCCCCACCCCTCCCGAGCTGGGCACTGAGCTGGGCACTGTCCTCGGTCCCTTAGCCCCGGGCCCCACTTAGACCTCAAGGGCTTCTCAGGGCAGCAGGCTATTCTAATCTCCATTGTCTTCCAGGTGAGACAAGTGAAGCCCAGAGAAGTCGTGGAACTTGTTCGAGGTCACCCAGCTAGGACCCGGATGGAGGAGCTGGTCCCTAGGGGCTCCTGCCTGTAGGCGAGAAGGAGAGAGGAGAGACTATGGAAAAGCAGAAGGGCTGGAGGAGGAGACAGGCTGGGCTGGAGGCTCAGAAAGGATGGTGAAGCATCCTCTCTGGGGCAGGGACCGCCTCCCACCAAGAGGACCCCAGCCCACTCCTGGCTGAAGTCAGGTGCCCCTTCCTGGCTGCTTGTCCAAGTGCAGAAGGAAAGAAGAGGAGTCGTCCTCCAGCTATTACTGCCTCCTGAGCCACCTTTCCTGCCCATGAGGCCTCCTGCCCTCCCCGTCCCCCCACCCCCCGAAGCAGAGCAGGGTCCCTCCCGACCCCCTCCCATCTCTCACAGCACGGAGAGAAAAATGATCCGCATCTGCACCTGCAAACACATTCTCCCCCATGGGCCCGCGAACCACACTCAACTCGAGCATGAACATGGGGTCTTACTCCCCTCCCCTCCCCCTGCCAAAGCCTCCCATCTGAGGTGTGGCCACCCCCCTCCCGGGCCTGGTGTGAAGGCAGATGGAGGCAGCTCTCATCTGAGGGTGAGATGCTAATGTAACTAGAGTCAGTACCCCCAGCTCTTCCGAGTGACTCAGATACACTGACACCTTTTGTCACATGTCCACGACAGCCACCCTCTTCCCTGCACCAGTGCCCCGACTCCCGAGGCTTGCTCTGTTTCCTGTGCTCACCTGAACTCCTTCCCCTTTCCGGGAGCCTACAGGACCACCCCGGCTCGGCTCGTGCCCACACTCCCCTTCTGGCAAGAACAGCCCATCCCTGGAGAAGGTCCCCTTGGACTCTTGGGTGACGCAAGGCTATCATGGCCTTCTGTCCCCAGGCCACCTACCTTGGGGAAAGTTGGTGCAGGGCCCGAGATAGCCAGGCCATCCTGCCCCTCTAGCTTCTGGGGAACACTCCAGAGTGTTTGGGGGTGGGGGTG